>CM076577.1:977910167-978100117 GCA_034641835.2 Pinus albicaulis | reverse complement strand
TTTGCTGAGTTCATGTAAGGAAATGTTGGCTTTGATCTTTTTCATGTCTTCAACAATGTTGTACTCCATAGGATCTGACACCACTAAAGTCTTTGTTGTTGATGTGGGAGGATTAGAAGAAGATGGCTGATTTTGAGTAGGTAATGGAGAAGTTTTCTTTAGAGGGGATTTGTCTTTGGTACTTGGAGTTGTAATTTTCTTTTGAGGAGCTGTTTGTACAGGCTCTGATGTAGATTTACTCCTAGTACTTACAGGCATAGCTTCTTGTTCTACCTCACTATTAGAATTAGGGAGAATAAAATCCCACATTCCATGCAATTCAGCTATTTCTTCATTCTCATCTTCCTCATCTGATACTAGAGATGTATCTTCTTCTTCTTCCTCTTTTTCTGATTCTGCATTAGAAATTGCATTAGGAGGTTTAGATTCAACTTGATTTCTTCTAAAATTTCGGAATGGTTTTTTGGTAGAAGTTTCAGCTACTTGTTTTTTAATTTCAACCATTTCATTTGACATAGTTTTAAGGACTTTCTGTAAACCTTCCATGTCGTATGGGTCTTTGGTATTTTTCTTTGAATCATCTTTGAAGCTGAATTTCTTTTATTTCCTTTCCTCAATAGCATTTTTCTTTTCTAGAGAAATAATTCATTTTTCTACTGCAATAGCCTCTTTCATATTCTCGGCTAATGTAGGTTTTGCAGCTCTATCTACAAAAATTGCTATGTTCGAAGGTAAGGCAGTTATGTACCATTCACTTCTCACTTGTTCACTAGGCCTTGAATCTGTGTGAATTTTGTTCAAAAGTTTGTTTAATCTAGCATTGAATTATTTAATGGGTTCCTTGGGTTCTGCTTTCAAATTTGAGAAATCGTTGATTAAAGTAGCTATTGATCTGTCATCTCCAAATTTGGTTAAAAAAAGATCTGCAAAAATGGCCCAACTTGTTATGGATCCCGAAGGTAATGAAAAGTACCATGATCTTGCTGCTCCTTGAAGAGTATAAGGGAATAGTCTGACTACAACATCTTCATGTGTGACTCCATTCAAATTTATAGCCAGCATAAAGTTATTGATATGTTCTTCAACTTGAATGTTAAGATCTGGGCTAAACTTTGGAAGCCATTTTCCAGGATTGTTTGGTAAATCATGTAAAGGTGCAGCCATGTTGACTGCCCCTGGAGTAGCCCATGGTCTAGCCATTATTGGAACAACTATTGGAGGAGTAGTAGAAACTGGTGGTGTTTGAATAGAAGTTGTTGGAATAGATGATGTCGAGATTGATGATGATTGAGGAGATGATGTGGAAACAACTGTAATTTGTTGAGTTGGGATTTCGGAAACAGGTAATTGAATATTAGATGTTGAACTTATATCACTTACTGATTCCGATTGAGTTTTTGTTGTCTTGACTCTACTAGGTAAAGGGAATTCTTTCGGAGAAATACCAAGTTTTTCACTTTGAAGCGTAGTAAGAGGTTTCGAAGAAACAAATTTTGAAGTTACACTACCTTCAGATATTTCAGACTCTTCTAGAGATAATGAGAATCCTTTCAATTTATGAATTAAATCTTGAACTTCAGGAGACTCAGGATTTTGATTGTCTGAATGTTTTGAGATTTTGGTAGTGGGTGTATGAATATTCTTCGCAATTTCTTCTATAGTATTTTGTATTTCAGAAGAAATTGAAGAAGTTGATGAGGGTGTTTTGCTCTCAGAATGGCTTGTGGGTAAATATTTACTTGCCATTCATAGCTCATGCCCTCCTTCTAGTGCCAAAAATGTTGAGGCCTAGAAAATCTCTGCTTCAAACATTGGGGAAAACCACCTGGTCAGGACCTTAGGACAGCTCCTTTTTCCGTTTGGTATGGTGGCTCCGACTGGATTTAAAGGACCAGTTTCCTTATAACTAAATGGGTTGGTGATGGGTTGATTTGGATGAGTGGAAGTGGGACTAAATTGACTGAAAATAAAACTATCTAATTAAACTAAATGCTGATAAAGAAATTCTAAAACTAACCCGGGCAATCATATGTGAATACAACTTAGAATTATTCCAATTTGACGATAACCATAAAAATGTATTAAAGTTTAATTGAAATTGTGCAATAACAAATAAAGATAACTCTGTTTAAGAAATTAAACAGAGTTATATTAGCATATTGTATTCATCATAGTATACCATGTATATATGCTTATGAAAGATAACATTTCAATTATACTCAGAAATGATATATAAAAAGAAACGTTATGAAAACCAAATATATATAAATGATAGCAAATTTTAAGGCGAATATCATATGACAAAGGAAATCAACAGTGAACAGATAGAAATACCTCATTCATCTTGAAGACTTTCAAATGAAATCTGATACTCTAATCCAGTAACTCTGATGCAAAATCAAATTCAAAGGTACAGAAATGCAACACTTCAAAGATAATTTCAACACAAAATCACCAGATGTGATCCTTTATAAAATATAAGAGGCAATGGAGTACAGAAATGTAATGTCCAAGTTAAAAATATTACAACTCCGGATCCCTTCTCTAAATGCATGAGAGGGATTTAAATAAGAAATTACATAAAAACAGAATCCTACTACTACTGCTACAATCTATCAAATTAAAAACAGAAATACTATCTTAAAATGAAACTGATTCATTGCTTTTCTTTCTCGCTTGATGTAGCCAAGTTGAAAATTTTCAGCATATCTTGGAGCCTCGGTGGATGACTCATCTCGAAATGTAACTGTCCAGCGTATGTGGCATCGGAAAATTCTAGAATTAAGCAATCAACAGCATTTGAAAGGAATTTAATAGCCATTTGTTGATTGTTTGGCTTAATTAAATAAGTCCACATATTGTCCCAAGATATTGCTTGAAGTTTGTTGATCTGTTGACTTTTATTCATCATTTCTTCTTTCCATCTGCAATCGGTTTCTTTGACCTTAGGCAAACTGCCTAGAACACAATCTGACATGAGGTTAATTGAATACAAGCTGTCATTGATAAATTGCGTTATATTACTCATCATGCTTCTAGCTCTTGATATTGCTCTCTCGGCTTTCATTAACTGATGTTCCCATTCTGTAAACAATATTTCTTTATGTCTTTCTTCTATCCTAGGAATATTAGCTTCTCTTCCTTTTTCTGTATCTTGCCAAGTAAGAAATTCAGAAATCTTTTCATCAGCATCATCAATTTCTTGCCTGAGAGTAATAATGTTCTGGATCAAGGATGATGTGATATCACAAAATGGTTCTGCTTGTGATAATTTTGCACAAAATTCATTCAATTGATGAGACAGCAGTTTATTAACTTCAAGAGCTTCCGATTTGAATTCACTTAATTTAGGGAAATCTTTGAACCTATCTAAAGTCGCTTGAAATTCTTTTTCCTGTACGATCTTCACATTCTTCTCATTTTGCAACAAATCTTGTAACTTGGAAATTTCTTGATTCAATTGTTGTTGTTTGCCTAAAACTTGCTCATCAACTTTCTTATTTTCTGTGGCAAGCTGTTCTTCTAACTCTTTAGATCTGAGTTCTTGATCCTGTAATTGTTGTTCCAATTGAGCAATCTTTTGCTGACTTTCATTAGCTTGTTCTTCAAGTAAAGCTATATGGAGATCTTTTTGAGTCATTAACTGAGAAACTTCTGCAGCTTTATCTATTGTTGCAGCACTATATGCTCCTGCATATTGCGACAACTTAGTGAGATCCTCAGATGGATTCATTTCAGTATTCTTGTAGACAATATTCATGAACTCCTCCTGTGGAGTGGAAAACATGTCCTGATCCATATTCCTTTTTTTTCTCTGTTTTCTAACAACAGCCTTATGTTTAGGGCTATAAAATACATCCAAAGAAGGTATCTCCTCAATCTTCAATACAATCTGCCCTGTAGGATGTTCACGAATGATTTCGACATCCTAATCTTCTTGCTCTTTATCTTTATCCTGCAGTCCTAATTGCTTAGCGAATTGATCATATTGTTTCAACAATTGAGAGGAAACATTAAGATCAGCAGAGTCTATAATTTTCTCAGTATTTTCTTTTCCTTCCAATTGTGTATCTGTTTTCTCTGTATTTGTTCCCTCCTCAATGGTTTTGCTATCTGATTCTCCTTTTTGATTATGCACATTATTATCAGTACTTGTGCATTTTTCCTTCGTTTGAGCTGTGGACTGCTGATTAGTGTTTACATCGGATTTGCCATCAGTATTTCCTTTCTGAACATCAGGCTTGCCATCAGTGCTCACCTTTTCAGTATGTACAGTAGGCTGGTTAGTAGCCGATTGTGTAGTGACTTTACCGGCAGATGTTTCTCCTGGTGTTTTTCCAGATGTACCCTCTGTTTCTGACCCTTGTATAGGAATTCTCAGTTGGTCTAGAGGAACTTTCAACAATCTTTGACTTATAAATAACAAAAAATTATTCATTTCTTCCTTATGGAATTTAGACTTGGCCAAATCATAAACTTGAGGAAAATCATTCAACGAAACAAACAAATCATCAAACTCATCTGGTTCATGCTCAAATCGAGCAATTGAAACTGAAGAAGTAACATTAAAAGCTATCTGTCGTGGATCATACTGTCTCCCCGGAATGGTCGCAAATTTAAAACCCTTTATTTTGGCGACTTCCTTTTCTGCATGTTTGAAGTCATTCAAAGTAAAATGACCACAATTGAATGGGAATGGAGGCCACATTCTTTTCTTACTATTGTTTAGAGCTCTGGATATTCCTTCAACTGTTAATTGATAGGAGATTTCCTGGGCAAGAAGTTTGTCTGGAACAAAAAGAGGGAGAACATGGAGTTCCACAATACTCCCAAAAATCCTGATGTATGTGAACTTTTCTTCTCCAAACCAATCTCCTATTGAGGATAAGTCAGCTTTAGCTTTGTGGGAGAATCTAGGAGGGAAGCGATTGAAAATGGTTTGAAAGACAGGGATAAGGAAACCATGACATATTCTATACACATTATCTTGGAAATAAACTTTCCAAAGAAGTTTATGATATATATGAGTCAGAGTGGGATCTTTGGGAGTCCATTTCCATCCTAACAAGGGAAACTCAGAATTAAAACAAAAAGCGTCTAGAATATAAGCACAAAAGAAAAAATGAGTGGAATTTCCAGCGGTTTTATCTTGTCTGTACTCGAGTATTCTATTAGCCATTCTATCAGAGAGAATAACAGCCCAGTCCATAATGTCAGAATTGACAACGGCTAATATTAATGGGACCATTTGTATAGAAAACCTAGCAGAATTGTCATTACCAAATAATCTACACATCATGGAAACGACATAGCAATACGGGGGTAAGAGGGAATCTACTGAATACATACCGGATGATTTATTTCTGTGCTTCTCAGGATTTTTCCTCCAATCTTTGATAGGATCGGATTGAACCTTATTATTATCAGCAAACTCTTTGATAAATTCTTTGTTATAAACCTTCTGCGGATCAGGAAGATGATACATTTCCTTAATGTCTTCTGCTTTAAACGACCCAAAAGACACTCCAGAAGCTGAAACAAACATTCTGTCCTTTATTTTCACACTATCGATGACCCATCGAATCACATCATAATAAGGCATGATGCTTGCTCTGGCTGCAATTCGATGTAGAGATGAATTTGCAAGTTATTTTTCAGTAATCTCAGAGTCGGAATCTGAGCTATCTTCATCTGGAACTGATGCCTTTTCCACTGTGACTTTGGGGTTTTCTTTTTCCAATAGATTATAAACTCCTTCCCACGTCATTCTTCCGAGCCCTTGGCATGATGTATCTGTAACTAATCTCAGTTTTGTTGGCTTTTATTTTGAGACTGTAGGAGTCTCAACAAACTTAACGGGAACAACAGTCTTGGTTCTCCTCGCTCTCTTCGACATTTCTGTGTTTGATACTATTTCCCTTTGTCTGTGAACGAAAGGGTTCAGTGTTCCTTGATTCTGCAAGACAATAAACTTTCAGTCGTGACAAATAAGAAACTTGGAAGGAACGATTATGAACTCATGATTCATTATTTATTGGTCTCGTATAACACGTAAATGTTATTTTTGGGTCACACACATGTATTTAAAACTGAATCATCAACCAATATTCATTTGATTTGCTATTGAATACCAACGTACAATTGGAGATTTGACGCTTGTGAAATATTATAATATTTACCTATCTTGAATTCTTCGAATGTAATAAATGTCATGTATTAATCGCATTGAAAGTTTTCAAATGGTACATAAATATCATAATATAGATTTTTCGATTTTTCGATTGCGATTGCAAACTTTTCCGATTTCCGGTTAGATGGTTTTAGATCACAATCGGGGAGTTTCAATCAAAAAGATTTGTTAATGGCTTTTTCCGATTTCCGATGGTGGGGTCTACCATATAAAGATTTTTTATTTAAATGAACGAATGTTTGTTTTCCTTTTGAAAAGTGTTTTTTTTTATAATAACGCGCGTCGCATCGGAGAATTTTAAATTGACCGCAAATAATTCATTGAAAAGTGTTACGATCATGCGATTGCGATTAGGCGCATCGCATCGGAGGTATGTAAATAGATAACTTAAACCCTTTGCGATTGAAGTTTTGCGATTGAACTAATCACATCAGAGGATTTGGGTTTCTATGTTAAATTTTCCTCTAAGGATTTTCTCCGATCTCCGATTGCGATTATTATTCATGAGACTTTTTACAATTGACTTGTTTTTATATGATATGGTCTTTTATATTTGATCGGGTCGAAAGTTTTCAATGTTGTATTTTGTTTGGAAACAAACAAAGATGAGCTTTTTCAAAACAATGAATCTTTATTTCTAATTCTTTTATTTCTATAAAAAGAAAAAAGGGACCCTATTTCTAAATGAATTTTGTTCTAAAATTAAGAAAAAGGGTGGGTTGTTGTATAGTACAACACACATCTACCAAAGGCCAGTGCAAGAAGTGAAAGGGAGATAAGTCCAGCGGAGATGCGGAGGTCACCTTAACCAATGACGAATTGGAGAATATAGCCGATGAAATCACGGCTGCGTCAGAGGACATATGGGAAACCCTAGAAGAGAAACACAAGGCCGTGGTGGAGGCCTTGTAGTCCGAATTATAAGTGTTGCAGCTGGAGGAAGACACCTTGCAAGGGAGCGTGAATCAGGTGAGGCCGATTCAAGCGAGCCTGCTAGCAGCAACCCTGATCATTGCCGCTGAAATTAGAATTTTCCCCTTCCCAGGTGCAGCCATGATAATAGAGAAACCAGCCTTGTGCACATAAGTCCAAGCATGCACAAAGGCCGACCTTGATCTCGCAAGGATAATGAGTGGGAAAATGCACACTCTCCACTTGTTCAACTCTGCTGAGCTACAAATCCAAGAGGCACTCCAACAGTAGCTGAGCGAGGCAGAGCAGATAATCGCAATGAAGGCAGCAGAATCTACCCAAGCACAGGAATTACAGTAAGCAGTGGTCACACAACGAGCTGAGCTAGAGCACTTAATCGACTGGTTGTGCGAATAGGTGCCTATAATCATTCCTACCTCTGCTACACCTTAGAAAAAAATTGAGAGCTTGGTTGCTACATTGAAGACTTCCAAGTTTGAGGTCCTGACAGTTAAAGCCGACTTTGAGCAACAGATTGATGCACTGCAGGAAAAGCTGCAGCCTGAGACTCCTCCGGAGGTACTAGCTCAGCAAGTTGCACTAGTTAAGGAATCCACCAAAAGTATTTCGGCCAACATCGCTAAAGGTTCTCAATTGCTGGACACTGCTATGGAGCCATGGTCATCAGTGCAGCGAAACTCGCTTCTCCAACAATTCACTCAGGATCTGTGCCACAACGAGCAGTAATTTGATCAGTTGGAGGTAACCATGCCCACCCTTGTTGCAGCCCAGTGACTGGCGCATCTTTGCACCAGTCATGCTCTCAGAGATGAAATTGAAGGGCTCCGTCATAAAAAGCAAGTTCTTAGTGATCATTTTAAGCCTTGGGCGGACAAAGCGTAGCATAAGTTAAGAGACTTTGGGGCGGGTCAAAGTACCTCATGCATTGTAATGGGAAAAAAGGGTAGATCTAGGGGTCACAAGCCACATTTTGCGAACCCTAGTATAGTGCAGGCTAAATATATAGATAAGAGTTTAGGATGAGTCGAAGTAGTAATTTCAAGTAGGATTATGGTACGTGTGTTCATGATAGATCTGCTCTGAGGTTTTTCTCTAGGTAAGGGCTCCTATTGGCTGTGTGCGCAGAGAACCTAAATCCTGCTGTGTGCGGACCCACTGGCTGTGTGCATGGGTATGTGAAAGAGTCTGTAAGAAGAACCTGAATTATTAATGAATGGAAAGATGATTTTTGCTGATATTGAATGTCTCTATGATATGTTATGAGTTTCACTACATGTTATTTCCCTGTTATCTTAGTGCTATTGAATACTATTAGTAAATGGATTGCACACATGTATTAGATGCTTAAAATAACCAGGAATGCATAGATCAGATGGTATTGGGTTATATTATTCCTGATTAATTGGTTATCTTATAAGTTATGGGCTACGCGCAAGTCATTATGTTAAGTATATTGTTAAGGGTTTCAAGTTAGGAACTTCTCTGCGCAAGCCTGTTCTAGATCTAAAGGCACCCCCTTCATTAAGTCTATCTCTCAGGGTACGGAAACCTAATTCTAGCACCCTCCCAGACTACTTCAGGTGAGACCTTGACTTGTGCAAGCAAGTCATCACCGAAAGGGCTAGTAGTATAGGGGTTTGTTGGTTAACCTAAAATCTGAGCCTGGGTCAAGACCTTCAAACCAACATGTGCCCATATAAAGAGCATAATGTAGGGTTGATGGGAAATGATAAGATGTGAATATTGATTATCATTAGAGGTTGGGTGATGTATCAAATCATTGGTCTTAGGTGTGGACCAAGTTCGACATTCATTGTAATATGGATTTGATATTTGGTTGAGAATATAAGAATAAAGAACCTGAAAGGGTAGCTAATTTTCTTGGATAAACGTTTCAAGGGTATAACCTATATTTGTTGTGTGAATATTTATGGTGTGCCATTACCTATTTTATATTCTCTAAGTTCCATCATGTGCATTTAAAGGTTTATGTTAATTTAGCTTCTAGCCCAATTTATATGTTCAAATAAATATATATTCATACTTTTAGTATTTAAGGTGTAAATCAGGTGCCTGAAGCCCAACATCTGCCATCAAAGCCAATTTTGGTTGTAGAGGGATGCCTCTACTATCAAATGTTGAGTATATTTAACTCGATTCTATTCAAGAACATCATTATTAATTAGATGAAAGATACACCTATTTGAGTGGTAGTCTTAAGATGGATTTTTAGTTAAAAAAGGATTGATACCAACATAATAATTGAGATTGATAATTTTAATGTCCATAATTTAGATATTTGGAATCTTAAAATGGAGGATCCCCGCATAGATTGAGAATAGTGGATCATTGTGCATCGAAAAACACCTCCTATTAGCATGTTCAAAAAATATTGGGAGAAACTTGAAAGAAAATAAAGGTGTATGATTTGAATTTGTCATGCAGATTTGGTGTCATAGAGGAAGATACAACCAATCAATTGGGGAATAATTTGAGAAACTTATAGTCGTCAAAATAGTTAGTCAATAGTTTTTTATTTAGAAGAAACTCTACCTTCCATGGACGAGAGAGGGTGATTTAGTAATAGAACACCTATATGCATTCAACATTGTGATTGGTCAGATGTTGGGTGTGGGTATATTTGTTATAAAACATGAAAATGTGTTAATCTATTGGTTTCTTCTCCAGAGTCATGGGATATTCTACTCATGGATATTGGGAGTAATATGAAGACACTAAATCTTGATGATGTGTTAGAATCTATATTATTAGAGGATATGAGGTGAAGGAACATCCAACGATCAAACACATATGTGTTTTCAATAAGAGGTCAAATGATTGATAGAGGTAAAGGAAAACTCTCCAAAGCAAGATCCATGTTAAAAGGAATATTTAAATCTCCTGCTAATTTAATAAGAAGATGTTGGAGATTCAGTAAAGAAGGGAATTACAAAAGAGAATATAAGTCAAATGTTGCTAAGAAAAACAAGGGATATTATGAACATGGTGATTGAACAGAGAACTTATTCAAATGAAGGAGGATATGTGCGTTTAGTTTCAAGAAGTATAGTCATATCAAGAGGCATGGTTGATTGAATTAGAAGAATCCTATCATATGAAACCCCACAGAAGTGGTTATATGATTATAAAGAATATGATGGAGGGTAGTTTTACCAAGGGGATGATTTGACAACTAGGATAATCAATTAAAATTGAGTTTGATTAATACTAAAGGATGGATAGAGTGAAACATAGTCAAGGGCACTACATATTTTGGGTTAATCAAGAATATGATATTTTTTAGTTGAATGGGTGATGCAAGTGTGCATATTGTATTGAAGAAATATTCTTGTAAAATGGTTCATGGTGTCGATGAGAGATTTTGAAATTGGGACATTATACAAGCTGTTGGAGCACATCAACCCAAGGGGTTGTAATAGTATAATTACTCTGGAATTGATGGGTCAACCTATTGCCTAATCAACATAACCATATCTAGAATTAGATTATGGGACACATTATATAGAAAATATTATGATCTATGCAAAGAAATGGTATATTCAAAGCTTTACCTAGGGAAAAATGAATTCTATAACTAGTTCATAGCGATGCATTTGGGAAAGTAATAGTATAGTTACTAGGTGTATCTATATATTATTCTTTATCCATTGATTATCTCTAGGATGACATGGTTTTATTTCCAATGGAGGAAGTCCAAGGTTTTTGAGAAATTTTAGGAATTCAAATCTCTTTTGGAGATTCAGATAGATAGAAAGATAAAAGGGATAAGAGTTTTTTGGTAAAGAGTTTAAGAAATTATGTAAATAAAATGGGAAGGTATGATAAAAAAAATAATCCATACAATCTTTAGTAGAATGGACTTGTTGAAAGAATGAATAGGTTGTTGAAAAAAAAGGTAAGGAGAATGATTAGTAGTACAATACCAACACAAGAATTCTAGGCAGAAGCAGTAAACATTGCATATTACCTACTAAATAGGTTTCCATCATCACCATTGGTTTCAAAAAATCCATATGAAATGTGGTTTGGTAAAATTCCATCACTCTCACATCTCAAAGTTTTGGTTAAGAGACATGTGTCCATGTTCCAAAGGGAAAGAGAAAAAATTTGGATTTCAAGGTAGTTGTATTTTCATTGGCCTTAACGATGGAATGGATGGATATAAGCCATGGGATATGATGACAAGGAATATAGTTTATATTTGAAATGTGAAGTTCTAGGAATTTAAGTGTACTTCTAGGACGAAAGGGACTCTAGAAAGGAAGATAGTTTATATTTGAAATGTGATCTTATAGGAATTTAAGTGTACTTCTAGGTTTGAACCGACTCTAGAAAAGGAGAAAGAAAAACAAAAGTTGGTAATCGATTTGAGGTCAGAGGAAAGTGACTCATATGAGTTGTTTGAGTCAGACAAAGGGGTGGAACAATAACTCTATTTCTAAGGAGGTTTATTCAAGTAAGAAAAAAAGTTAAAAGGTATACCCCACCTGATTTTTTTGTCTACTTTTGTGTTATCTACCACTTATGATGAACCTAGGTCAATAGGGGAGATAGTTGACTCGATAGAGGGTAAATTTTGGTAAAAAAGATCAACGAAGAAATGGATTATTTTCTTAAGAATGAGACATGATATATTGTAAAATTACTTGATGGAAGGAGTCTTGTTGGTTTCAAGCAAGTGTCCAAGAAAAAGTTAAACATAGTAGGTAAGGTTCATAAGTACAATGTGTTAGCATAGTTCTTTGCTAATTCATGAGTCCATTTTAAATTTTTTGTTTTTAGGATTAAAATTTGAAAATTTCAAAAAAAAAAAAGGTCGTTGGTAGCGGTTGTTTTAGCCTTTTAGGATAGTCTATTATATTCTTGTTCCTGTATGTTTTTATTTTATTTCGATGCTGCCGGAAATTCCAGTAACATCCTCTATTTTTAAAAATAAATAAAAAAATGCATCCACTTTTGTCAAGCCACGTGTTTTAGTGTAAATATGTTTCAAATATATTTTTAAATGATTTATATATTGTGATAGAAGTCATATTCAGTCAGCATAATTTAATTCAAGTCATGGTATATGTGTAACACTTAGGTCTCAACCCGCAGTGATACACCCAACCGTTAATCATGTCTTGTCTGTCAACCAAGTCAGTTAATCTCATGTCAAGATACACATTTTTTGAATGGAGGAGATCGTGGATCATCAAACTTAACGCAATGACCGTTTGGCTGGTCACACAGAAGCGCTGCCAGAAATTTCAGCCAATAATCAACAAGACAGCGAAGGTGACTGCTAGTCACAGATTCGCTTGCCTCAAGCCATATGTAGCATTCCATACGAAGATATGCAACCAACTGAAGGTATGGATGGCCATCACATGGTGCACACTATGATCAGGAATATTTTCCATAATGAAAATTTCTTTTCATGGGGTGATGAACCATGGTTGTTGTTTTAAAACCACAGAAAAAGTAGGAGAACTATCAGATTGAGAGTTTAGTTGTTGGATATCGAATTGCATAGAGTTATAGTTTGAGGAGGAGTCTGGATTTCAGACAGGATTTCAGAGGGAAAAAAAAGTAACACATGTAAGGTGAAGCTCTTTTAGCTCTGCCACCCATAAGTTTCAAGAGACAAAGTCATTAATTTTTGAAGATGACTAAAAGAGGTGAGAAAATAAAATGAATTGAGCCACAGGGTGTAGACCTATTGGATGCAAATTCTAAGGTGAGAAGCTTGTTTATCCAGATAGGGTGGTATTATTTGTGCACCATATTAGGAAGCTCTCACACAAGAGTAGCTCAAGATTTTGCAAAACCTTTCAATGGAAAAGAAGCCATGGTCTATGGTCTTACATTTCAAGTTTCAGAAGACTCAATTTTTGAGGCATTTAACCTTCCACAGGAAGGAGAGAGTTGGTTTAAAGGTTAGGTTATCACTAGAGGAGACCTCAATAGTTTCCTCAAGGATGCACAAAGAGATCCAAATTCAGCAAAGGTAATTCCAAGCAGCTACCTAAAAAATGACTGGGTAGGAGCTGTTAAACTTATCAAGATATACCTCACTTGTGAAATGAGGTATACAATTGTGTTTCTTTATCATATGAGGTTTCTTTTTAATTTTGTAGGTATGAAGACCTTAAATCTGCCATACTTATTACTGAAGAGTCTGAAAAAGATGTCAGCAAGGATCCAAACTCACGTTGTTGTTTCAGAATATAGCTTGTATCATCAAGCTCTCATCAAGTTTCTAGTTGAAGAAGAGTTAAGGAAAATAAATCAAACCTGGGACTATTTCTTGTTTTACAAGGCAGGCTAACCTACTCCTACACCTCTAGCTTCACAACAACACCCTCAGCTTGCAAAAAGAACCAAAAGGAAGGCCAAAAAGGAAAACATTCATAAGGCCAAGAGTAGGAAAGAAAAGGCTTCTGTAATCAAGGCTAAGAGAAATTTGGAAAAAGGAGAGAGCTCCTCAGAAAATAAACCCAAGTCTTTGAAAATGGTGCCCCCCATTCCTCCTTTTCCTAATTTCTACACCAGAGCCCGAAGAGGAAGGTCTACAAATGCAGATAAATCTAAAGCACAGATGCTAACGGAAATTTTGGAAGCATATATTCAGCAGAAGATGCAGAAAGAGTATCGGCCTATAAAATCTGATGAAGAACTCCTCAAAGATGTTGGATATGATATCAGTAGTAAGAAGAAGAAAGAAGAAGGAAAACATGTTGCTGGTACTAGAAAAAGGCATACTAGAGACAACAACAAGTTCATACTTAAGTCCAAGGATCTACACAATCCAAGTTTAATGTAAAAGGTCATTGATATAGAAGGTAAATATAAAGGTTTAAAGACAGAGAAAACCAAGAAAAAAGACAAAAATAAAACCCCTTCAAAGCAGCACTCAAAGCCCTCAAAGAGAAGGAAGATACAAAAGGGTTCTAAGGAGGAGAAGGCAATTGTCAAGGAAGCAGCCACAAGAACAACAAGATCTAAATCATTTTCTGACAGCAAGATAGACTTGGATAAGCTTGCTGAAGCTGCAACCCACATGGAAGGAAGGTAAAAAAAATTTTTGCTACAAATACCTTTTTGCTTATCAACCACAATTTTTAACAACTTAGATGTCAAAAAATATAAGTCTGCACAGGTTTTGTAGCGTTTTCTATGCATTTTTTAAAAAGAAACAGAGCGCTACCGGAAATTATGGTAGCATTCTAGTTTTTGCACGGTTACAGGTTTCTTCCAGAATTTCTGGTAGCGCCTGTTTTAACTGAATTTTGACACCTGTCAGCAAATTTTCTAAGCCATTTAAGGAAGGATAAGGACCCATAACAAAATTGATATAACAAGTGATGGTGATAAGTGGTTATGAGGTTGTTGGAGGTCATACTAAATGAAGATACATGGTTATTTAAGAACCAAAGACATAAGGAGACAAATCAGTAGAAAAAGGGGAAGCATGAAAATACACTCAGAATTTCAACCCATATTTCTTCTCTTCTTTCTTATACATCTATCCTTTTAGTTAGATTTCGATGGGATATGGTTGTAATTTATTTTGGCACCTATGTAATGTTAGGAGTAATGTTTCCTTCTTTTTAGAAGAGATGGAGTTGGTGACTCTCTTTCTATATATACCATTTGTAAATACCATTTCTAGGTTGGATGTTGGTCTACCTGAAGACTGAATATACAAAAAATCCTTTTTTACTTCATGCTAGAGGATTTTGTGATTAAGGACCATATAATGTATGGTATATCTTCTTTCTTTGTTATTTTCTTCTAAATTATGAGTTGCAATAGCTAGTAAGGTGTGAGTGAGAAACTGTTAAAGGATTTAATAGTAAATTATCTACTTTCAGGTTTCCGAAAATCATATATGTGTTGTTGAACATGTTAGTGAAGATTTCATAAAGTATTTGTGGAATACTTTATGCATGAAATATACTTTCTGGATGTTGTTTAATTTTCATAAACATAGTTTGTGTAAAGAGCCATCATTATAGCTGTGTGACTGAGTTAGAATAGGAATATTTCCTAGAATAGGTACCAGCTATCCATATTCTTCATTTGTTACGCTCTGCTCAATATACTACCAATTTATCCATACAATTTATACTTGCCACAACTTTCCAAATGCAGGGAAGTTTTAAAGAATAAAAAAAAATCATTTCAAAAATATTTGAGAAGCCATCCCACGCAAGAAAACTTTTAAAATTTGAAATGAAATATGATGTGTAAGGCTTACTCCTTTTGCAGTCAAGGAGTGAATCCTTGCGCTAACATCTTTGGTATCATTTTCAAGGAGGCGAATTGAAGTTTATCCCTGGGTGAATTACAAAGTTATAAGTTTGGTTCTAAGGTGTACAGTTCCAGCTGTATTTTAATTAGACTTATTTACACCTAGAGACTCCATTGTTGAAGTTATGGCTCCTAGAAGAATTAGAACCTGGGCTAACCCATATTCCCCTTTGAGAATCCCAATGTCTGACCCTAAAAATCCAATCAAGAAAAAGAGTAAACGAATTTTTTTTTCCTCTGATATGTTTTTTCTCGAAGGTTGTCCCTAAATAAGTCCTGCAAACGTTATCCCCTGATTTTGCAAAAAATCTTGCACCTCCCTTTTTTTCCAACCAAAAAACAGTCTCTACATCACAAGTTGGTGCTTCATTGTCTGTTGTTTGCAATCCACCAATTTTTGTTCCACAAATCCCAACAACTCACACCATGGAAGGTCCAAACCCACCCCCTAACCGAATGGATGCAATTGTTGCTGCAAGGTATGCCCCTTTGGTTTTACCTCAGCCTATGAATGCATTACCTATAGGAGATTATCTCAAGTACATGCCTAAGTTTAGTAGTGAGGGAGAGGTAACAGCTGAAGAACACCTTGCTGATTTTTATGCCTATGATGACAATCTGAATATTGAGCATGAAGATATTTGGATGAGAGTTTTTTTTTAGAGTCTTTAGGGTGATGTTAGGAAATGGTTCAGATCTTTGAAAGCTGGTAGCATCATTGGAATTGAAACCTTATATGCTACATTTTTAAGAAAATGGGGTGATAAGAAATATTTTATGTATTATATCACTGAATTTGGTGCAATAAAAAGAAAATAAGGAGAATCAGTTTCTGATTTTTCTAAGAGATTCAATAATATGTATAGAAAAATACCTACTAAAATCAAGCCCACTGAAGCTTCAGCCAAAATCACTTATGTTGGTGCCTTTGATCCTAAATTTTGTTTATTATTGAGAGAAATAATATCCACGACACTAACACAAATGCAAGACAATGAATTGGAGGTAGAATCTAATGTGTTGGTAGCTGATAGGCTCAGAGGAATTGAAAGAGTAAAAAGAAAGCAAAAAGCTGAAGTTCCTACTTCAGGAACTTCAGACATAGATCCTAAGTTAGATGAGCTGACCAAAATGGTCAAGTCATTGACCACTTAGATGTCCAAGATCAAGATGGAAGCAAGACCAGCTACTACTAGAAATGTTTCATTTGATCAGCCTAATAGAAAAAAATTTAGAAGACCTATTTCTCCTCAAATTTTGCAGCGAGAAAGAAGAGATGACGATGATGAAAAAGTTCAACCTCCTTTGTATAATGCTATATTTGAAGATGAAGAGGAAGTTGAAAGGTTGGGAAAATTTGTTGATATCAATTTTCTAAGAGATAAAGAAGGGTTGATCCATATTACACAAGTAGAGTATTAATATTTCATGTAATATACTCATAATAATGAAGTGGTTCTTGATAATTCCATGATTTTGGTTGATCATCAAAGCAGATATAATCTCAGATCAAATAATATTGTTGATAATCCAAACCCTGTTGCCCAACCCAAGAAGAATAAGGATGCAGTTAAAATTCTAGCAAAAAAACAAGTTGTTGAACCAAGCAAACTGGAAATTCTGGTAGAAGTTAATACTCCTTCACTTGAGGTAAAAATTGCTCTCAAACTGCCCCCTGTTTTCAATTTTGAGAATGAAATACAAAATAAAAATATTATTGTTCCTCTTGTAGAGCTCATGAAAAATGATGATTTCAAAAAGACCTTTATAAAAGCTCTTCAACCTCCACCTACTGAAGTAGCTTCTAATTTTGTTAACCTTCAATATGACAATCCCACTGTTATTTTAGGTCCATTGGTAGAAGACATAGAT
Organism: Pinus albicaulis; assembly: GCA_034641835.2. Classification (NCBI taxonomy): domain Eukaryota; kingdom Viridiplantae; phylum Streptophyta; class Pinopsida; order Pinales; family Pinaceae; genus Pinus; species Pinus albicaulis. The sequence goes on along the minus strand of CM076577.1, from coordinate 978,082,806 downwards.
GACTCTACCCCTCCCTTATATCTATCTCTGAATATTCATGATAAGATCTTGCATAATTTCCTAATGGAATCTGAAGCCTCTCATAATTTAATGCCCAAGGTAGTTATGGATGAACTAAGTCTTGAAGTCACTAGAGAATACCAAGATCTCTACTCCTTTGATTCTCGGAAAGTTCAATGTCTTGGTGTCATCAAAGACCTTGCAGTAACCCTTTTTTATTTAACCATGAGAGGGGTGATGATGGATATTGTTGTAGCTAACATTCCTCCTAGATTTTTCGTGTTACTTTCTAGGTCATGGATTAGAAGGTTGGGAGGAACATTGTAAATGGATCTCACTTATGCTACTGTTCCTGTTTTTGGAGGAGAACAAAGAAGACTTTATAGAGAAACTCTGCTGGCATATATCATTAGTGACAAAAAAGACCCCACTAATCATCCAATTTATGCTAGAACAACTGATGTTGGTTCAAGAATTTTACACATGGATAATGATGTCCTATCTACAAAAAATTTCCAGATTTTGAAGCCTGCTGAAAAACAAATTAGTCATGAGGGTTCCTAGTTATGGAAAATTTATTTTTATGGCTCATGTTCCAAAGAAGGAGCTGGTGCAGGAGTAGTTATCATTTCTCCTTTGAAAGAGAGCTCCATTTTTTCTTTCAAACTTGAATTTGAAGCAACTAACAATGTGGCTGAGTATGAAGCTTTATTGATTGGTTTAAAAACAATAAAATATATGAATGTTTCGGAAATTTCTGTTTTTGGAGATGTTGAACTTATTATTCAGAAAATCATAAATATTTATCAAACTAAGCATCCCAAACTCAGAGATTACCGGAATGTAGTATGGAGAATTGTAGAAGACTCATTCCTGGATTTTAACATTTATTTTGTTCCAAGAGAAAGTAATATTTTGGCTAATTCACTTTCTATTTCAGCAAGCTCATTCAAGATTCCAATACCTATAAAGCTGAAATAGGAAGTGGAAGTTAGGTTTAGACCTAGTATTCATGATAATGTTAAGCATTGGGAAGTTTTTGAAGATGATCAAGAGATTTGAAGATTCATTTAAGCTTCTGAAGAGTTTTTTGTCCTAAACATTGATCAAGATGAAGATATCATGAAGGATGATGTTGATTTGCAAGACACCAAAAATATGCAAAAATAGATTGTTGATCAGCCTATTATTTAGTTGCCTACCAATCACATTCCCAAGGGGTTAATTCCACTTGAGAATATCTTTGATCACAATGATGTCTCAGTCAAACCACAGTTGGATGAAACAGAAGTATAATTGGAAGATTTCAATTTGGGCACATAAAAAGAACCAAGGTATGTGAAGTTGTCAAAATATTTATTGTGAAGTTGTCAAAATATTTATCAGAAGAAAGAAAGATTGAATACAATAAGTTGTTTTGTGAATTTTTTGATGTTTTTTCCTAGAAATATGAGGATCTTAAGACATATGATACAACTATCATTGAGCATAGAATACCATTGAAGGTTGGTACTAAGCCTTTCCGATAGAAGTTAAGACAAATCAGTCCACTATTGTTACCAGTGATGGAAAAGGAAGTGAAGAAACTTTTGGATGCCAAAATCATCATTCCATTGAGATACTTAAACTGGGTTGCTAATCTAGTTCCAATAAGAAAGAAGAGTAGTGAAGTCAGACTACGTGTAGATTTCATAAATCTTAACAAATTCTCCAAGAAAAATAATTATCCATTTCCAAATATGGAGCATATTATTCAGAAGGTAACCGGTTTAGACATAATTTCCATGTTAGATGGTTTCTCTGGGTACAATCAAGTTTCATTTTGGCCAGAAGACAACTTTCACTAATGTATGAAAAGATGCAATTTTTTCCTATGAATTCCGGAGCTACTTTTCAGTGTGCTATGGAATTTTCATTCATTGGAGAAAAGGATAAATCCTTGGCCATCTATTTGGATGATATTACTATTTTTTTAGCTTCAGATCAGGAACACGTTCAACAATTGAGATAGGTATTTGTTAAATGCAGAAAATATGGTATATCATTGAATCCAAAGAAATATCATTTTTCTCTCAAAGAAGGTAAGATTTTGGGTCACATTGTTTCTAAAGATGCAGTGAAAATTGATCCTAAAAGAGTGATTGAAATTCAAGATTTAACACTTCCAATATCCAAGAAAGAGGTTCAATCTTTCCTTGGTAAGATCACTTTCTTAAGAAGGTTCATTCCAATTTTTTCTGAAGTGGTGAAGCATATTACTTGCATGCTGAAGAAGGAAAAAGAAGTCAAATGAACAATTTAATCCAAAAATTCACTTAAGCTGATAAAAAAAGCTATCATTGAAGCACCTCAGTTGGTAAGCCCTGAATACTCAAAGCCTTTCTTGATCTTCTCATTTTCTTCTCAAGATACTATCGTTGCTGCTTTGTTACAAAAAGATTCAAAAAATAAGGAAGCTACCATGGCATTTGTTAGCAGAGCTCTTAGAGATGCAAAAATGAAGTATGAAATGTTGGAAAATCATGCCTATGCATCAGTGAAAGCTCTGAAAGCTTTTAGAGTTTGTATTTTGCATGCTCAAGTTATTGCCTATGTACCTTCATCTGTTGTTAGAGATATATTAATTCAACCTGATATTGATGGAAAAAGAAGTAAGTGGGTGACTAAATTTCTTGAGTTTGATTTAGAGATAAAGCCTACTAAAGTAATCAAGGGTCAAGGATTAGCCAAACTACTAGCTGAAGAAAATTGTAAAGTTTTGGGCTTGAATTTCATGGATGAAAAATTTGAAGGGAAGATTTCTTAACCTATAGACAACATGGCAGTGGATGTAAAGCTTTCTGAATGCAACTGGTATAAGGATATCATCTATTTTCTGTAGCATTTTAAACCTCCTCCAAATTATGATAAAATAAGAGTGAGATATTTGAAGCTGAAAATTGTTAAATTCTGCATCAAAGATAATTGTTTATATTGGAAAGATCTGTAATATCCCAAAAGGGAGAATGCAGTAATAATGAAACACAATATAAGAACTACAACAGAGTAAACAATAAATCTATATACACATCAAAATGCACAGAAACAACTGAGCCATTTTATTATATGGGAGGTGAAAAATCAAGTACAACAGTGCTCAAAATATGAGACACTCAAGCCTAAGGGATGGCTTAGAATGACCCTGCAATGATACCACAAGAGGGACTGTGTAACTACTGAATTGCTGGAAGGTAAACTGTGTTGTCCCTATTGCAATTGTTGGGACTACAACTGCCAAAAAGATAGAAAGTCAGATCTAGGTAGTATGGGAGCTCTGATGATGCTGAAAATAGAGATTCGGGCTCTATGATGGATACCCAAGATAACCCAGAAAGGGTTTCTCAGATCTGTCAATCTAAGAAAACCACCCTCTTAGGGCTTGCACATATAAGTTGTTGGGTTTGAGATCTGCTACATAATATAATGATATGATGGCTGCAATGAGACACAATCAGATCTATGCAAGAAGGGCTAATCCCTTCTCTATATCCTTGGGCTAAAATCTCAAGATCTAGCTCCTCCAATCTCCTCCACTGAAAATAGCTGATGGATGAACAAAAGCTTCAGAAACTATGCTGTCAGAGAGGGAGGCTCAATAGCCTGCTGCTAGATATGTCAAATCAGCTCTTTAATGATGGAAACAATAGATCCAATGTGAGGAGATGATCCCTCACAAGATTTCCATTTGAAATACTGGAAACTTCCTTCCTCCAATAGATCTTCAGGACTGGACTGCGCAATCCTTGAAGGGACTACTGCTGCATGGAGGTAAAACCCAATGGCCTGAATGCCAAATATAGATCTATTTCTCCTGGAAGCATGAATGTGAATAACAAAGTGGTAGGATGAATCCTCCACCAGTTTCCTAGCTGAATGCTAGAAACAACCTCATGAAGATGGCACCAATTTCTGATAAGGAAAGTAGTACAAACCTCTTCCTTAGATATCACTCAAGGGAAGAGGTGGGATTCCCGCTCAGGAACACCCTGTGCTAAACAAAACTACAAACTTAGCTAAACAACTCAAAAATTCATATAATTGTCCTAAGACAAATCTAGATCTAAACAGATCAAGAAATGAATAATCCAAATCATGCCTTCTATTGTGCCTTCACCTTCATTATATAGATATGAGCCTTCCATAGCCTAGGCCCACTCCAAAAATGCGTTGTACATGTGGACATAAGTCTCCATGGTTGACTTCGATGTTTCTCCATGTCCTCCATCATGTTCACATGGGGTGACCACCCTCTCCATCATGTGTGCATTAAATGGATCACTTCCTCCACTATCCAATCATAATTGCTTTATGATCTTCCTTTGAATGCATTATGATCTCATTTGACCGTATCAAAGATCCTCATGATTTTACATTTAAGATCCATGATCTTATTTGACTCTTTCATCCTCCATAATCTATCTCATAAATGAGACATGATCTCCATTAATGGAGCTGCTCCATTACTCTATGATTTTAGATCTAGTTGTAGAATCTCCACATACACACATTAAAAGTGGATTTTATTCATATTTTAGGATTATGGTTCCCTCCACCCTTTTATTTACTTAATTCATTAAGAAAATTAAAAACTCTAATATTCCAAATATCATGTGAAAATTTGGGAATATTACAGTCCTCCCCGGAAAAATGTTGCTTGTCCTCAAGCAACTACAAAAGTAGGTGCAAAGCCATCCAATCCCTCCAAATGGCATCCACATAAGGAAGGCCTCCTCCATTTGTTGCAATTTGTCATGCATGTTTGGTTCCAAAGTTGTCTCTCAAGAATGCATAGAATGACTTCGCACTGTATAGTTAGATGCCCTCCTTCCACCATGAAATACCAAGTGACAACCATATGATGTCCAACATCATCATCAATACATCAGATACATAAAATAAATTGGTTCTTTCCATAAAGGAAAAGCTCCATCTCACAATACATCTCTTCATCCTTAGCCCTGTTGGCCTTGTCGGATCCAAGCATCATTCCAACATTATGCAAAAGAAGAAATAGAGATATATGGGTAGACAAAGATGTCAAACCATATTCTCCCAACAATAACCACCGGAGTAAGGCCCTTTGTTGCCATCCTCCATCTCCCCCATATAAGATGGACAAGCCAAACTCCCCCAAAAGCAACCAAAGTAACAAGAGATCTTGTTGCTTTCTCTCCTCCTCATGTGCATCATGGGTAAAAACATACTAATAGACATGTGGAATGTCACATCATCCCAATACAAGAAAACACCATCAATACACATCATGAGAGTATCATGCCAAGTTCTACCTAATACAAAGCACATAGACATAGGAGATGTCACGTGATGGCCAAAATCTCTCAAGGGCAACCAAAATGACCATGCCTTCTTTTGCTACATTCCATCATTGATACATAAGGCATGAATCAAAAAAATATGAGCTATTGGGTGGTAACCATACTCACCCAAGAGCAGCTAGCGCAGCCATGCCTTCTTCTTCATTACATGAGTTTTTTTCAAGGCATGGATCAAAGAAATAGGAGCCTATGGATAGTAACCAAACTCACCCAAGAGAAACTAGCATAACCAAGCTTCTTGCTAGCCCATTTAATATATATGCAAGTGGTTATGCAACCCCTTGTTTATCATCCTCACCCACTCATCCCAATGTGGACAATGAATTATGTACTGCATAAACATGGTATCCTCCCTTTGGAGAATACCATTCTCCTCAAACTGATGAAGAACTTTGGACTCCATGGAATGTTGAAGTGCACCTCTAATGAGATCTCTTAATGAGACCTTATTCTCATCAATGGCCCTCCAAAACCAGTGAGGTTCTGGATCTGCTACAGGTAGAAGTTTCTCTTTGAGCTATGAGATGCTTATTGAGAAAGTGTCATCTAGAAAGGAGAAAAGATTCCTCATCTCAAGATGTCTACCATTTATCATCTTTACCTCCATTGCTTCATGAGTTAAGCTACCTTCTGAATGCTCCAAGAATAATGGGGCCGCTTCATTATCACTACTACTAAGTGACATCGATGTAGATCTGCATGGTAATACATATGATGTCTCATGGCAAGGCACAATGTTGATCTCATAACCAGTCATTGTACATAGGATCATGCTCATCCCATTTTCTGAAACTCAGCACTTCAACTCAAAGGGTTGAATGTAGTTCATTAATGAAAAACTGGGATAGCTTTTCATTTCCTCCTTGATTATATCAAGGGTCCTCTGTGCTGTGATATATTGCTGCTTAAAATCATCATTTTGTTCTAACCCTTGGTTATGCATTGGCCCTGGTGGCATGTCCACATAAGTTTCAATAATATCTACTGAAACAATATGTCATGAAAGTGCATGCATACCTTGGATCAACTGATGTGTGGGAACCTCTTGCAAGACCACAAGAGTTCCTCCAACCAGGACAATGGTGTCTCCAACTGCTGGTAAGAGTGATGATTGCTCCTCTATCAATGTACCAGCGCTGGAATCTTCCTTCTCTTCCTCATGAATCTCCTAAATCATGCATGGGACTCTATATGTCAAGAGCTCAAGACTATCTAGCAAAGATGCAAGTGTCTCTTCTCCAGATACAAGTACTTCTGCAGCTGGTGGTGAATGTAGTGACCCCTTGTCCAGAGTTACAAGATTGACATCCTCCTTTGTTTCCTTAGGAAATGTCTCTTTGTGACACATCTCTAGTTTTCTCACATCAAACTTCTTTCTCAATTTGTGAAATAAATCTGAATATTTAGTCACCTTTGCATGCTTCATGTGACCAAACCACCAATCATTGGCTTCACCTTGAAGATGAAGTGTTGCAATCTAGACGGCCACTTTTTTAGCCACAGGATGTAGCCTGAAAAATGTACCTAACTCTTTCCTCCAAGCCTTAACAGTTCTTGGAGGAAGATCCATCAAATGTAGGAAAATAGAATCTATTGTGACTCTTTCTTCTATTTTTGCTATAGGATCCTATTTCTTCTTTGATTTGGAAGAATTGTTGGAGAGTTAGACTATCTTTGAATGCTCTAGACTGTGCTTTATACTCTTCAAGGTACAGACTGAGAGTATCATGAGTCTCAGGTTCTTTTCTTTCTTCATTGCTCTACCCTTCACCCTCTTCAAAGAAAGTGGGCATAGTAGTTCTATGAGGAGATATATGATTCTCCGATTTTCTTTTTTTCTGATAGGAAGTGATTGGACCTTCCTCATCAAATCTTCTTCTTGGATCCTCCTTTTTCCTTTCCCTCTTCATTTGATTGACCTCCTTGGAGAGATCTTGCATAGATCTAAAGAGAGGAGTGGAAAAACTATAATCCTCCTTCATGATAGATCTCATCTATCTTCTTCTTATTTTGATGCAAAAGATGAAGTGTCCACAAGCTGAGCCAAAGATCATACTCTGATACCACTGTAATATTCGAAAAGGGAGAATGCATTAATACTGAAACACAATATAAGAACTACAACACAGTAAACAATAAATATATATACACATCAAAATGCACAGAAATAGCTGAGCCATTTTGTTATATGGGAGGTGAAAAGGAAAGTACAATAGTGCTCAAAATATGAGACACTCAAGCCAAAGGGATGAATTAGAATGACCCTGCAATGATCCCACAAGAGGGACTGCGTAACTGCTGAACTGCTAGAAGGTGAACTGCGTTGTCCCTGCTGCAATTGTTGGGACTACAACTGCCAGAAAGATAGAAAGTCAGATCTAGGTATTATGGGAGCTCGATGATGCTCAAAACAGAGATCCAGGCTCTACGATGGATACCCAAGATAACCCAGAAAGGGTTTCTCAGATCTGTCAATCTAAGAAAACCACCCTCTTAGGGCTTGTACATATAAGTTGTTGGGTTTGTAGATCTGCTGCATAATCTGATGATATGATGGATGCAATGAGGCACAATCATATCTATGCAAGAAGGGTTGATCCCTTCTTTATATCCAAGCTTAAGATATAGCTCCTCCAATCCCCTCCACTGAAAATAGTTGTTGTATGAACAACAACTTCAAAAAAATACGCTATCAGAGAGGGAGGCTCAATAGCCTACTAATAGATATGTCAAATCAACTCTTGAATGATGGAAACAATAGATCCAATGTGAGGAGATGATCCCTCACAGGATTTTGAGCTAAAATACTAGAAACTTCCTTCCTCCAATAGATCTATAGGACTGGAGTGCACAATCCTTGAAGGGACTGATGCTGCATGGAGGTAAAACCCAATGGCCTAAATGCCGGATATATATCTGCTACTCTTGGAAGACTAAATGTGAAGAACAAAGTGGTAGGATGAATCCTCCACTGGTTTTCTAGCTGAATGCTAGAAACAACCTCCTGAAGATGGAACCAATGTCTAATAAGGAAAGTAGTACAACCCTCTTCCTTAGAGATCACTCAAGGGAAGAGGTGGGATTCCCGCTCAGAAACACCCTATGCTAAATAACACTACAAACTTAGCTAAACAGCTGAAGAATGCATAGAATTGTCCTAAGACAAATCTAGATCCAAACAGATCAAGAAATGAATAATCCAAATCATGCCTTCTATTGTGCCTTCACCTTCATTATATAGATATGAGCCTTCCATAGCCTAGGCCCACTCCAAAACTGCGTTGTACATGTGGACATAAGTCTCCATGGTTGACTGTGTTGTTTCTCCATGTCCTCCATCATGTTCACATGGGGTGATCACCCTCTCCATCATGTGTGCATTAAATGCATCACTTCCTCCACTAACCAATCATAATTGCTTTCTGATCTTACTTTGAATGTATTATGATCTCAGTTGATCTTATCAAATATCCTCACGATTTTACATTTAATGTCCATGATCTTATTTGACTGTTTCGTCCTCCATAATATATCTCATAAATGACACATGATCTCCATTATTGGAGTTGCTCCACTACTCCATGATTTTAGATCTAGTTCTAGAATATCCACATACACACATTAAAAGTGGATTTTATTCATATTTGAGGATTGTGGGTCCCTCCACCCTTTTATTTACTTAATTCATTAAGAAAATTAAGAACTCTAATATTCCAAATATCATGTGAAAATTTGGGAATATTACAAGATCCTATAGGAGTTTTTTTGAGATGCATTGACCTAGATGATTCCAAGAAAGTTATTTTTGATTTGCATAGTAGTGTGTATGGAGGTCATCATTATCGGAGAACCACTGCATACAAAATATTGAGAATTGGATATTTTTGGCCTAGCTTATTTTCTGATGTATGTGCTGAGGTGAGAGCATGATAAAAATGTCAGAAATTCACCGGTAAGAAACATTTGAAGTCTTTTCCTCTCAATCCCATAGTTTTTTCTGCACCTTTTCAACAATGGGTCTTAGATTTCATTGGAGAAATGCATCCACCTTCAAGTGGACATCATTGTTGGATTCTTGTTCCTACTTATTACTTCACCAAATCGATTGAAGCAATACCTACCAAGAATGCTACTCATAAAGTTATCATTAACTTTCTGGAGGGAATCATAACCAGATTTGGATTTCCATCAAGGTTAGTAGCATATAATGCATCTTCTTTTAAGGCTACTTGATTGGTAAATTTTTGTGAAGATTATGGCATTCATCTCACAAACTCTACAAATTACTATCCTCAAGGGAATGGTTTAGCTGAATCATCAAAGAATCATCACCAAGCTATTGGAGCAAAACAAGAAAGCATAGGATTCAAAACTGAAGTTTTCTTTATGGGCTGACAGGGTGACCATCAAAAACTCCATTAATACATCACCTTTTCAAATGGTTTATGGAACTCATGTTGTTTTTCCAATCAAATTGGCCATTCATTTAGCTAAATTTCTACAATATCATGAAATTGAGACAAATGAGATGACCAGGAGAATTTATCATATCATAGAAGTGCAACAAAATTGAGAACAACAATATGATTTGGTGAGAAAATATTAGCAAGCTGTAAAGAAATTTTTTGATAGAGGAACCAAAAAAGAAGATTTTCAGATTGGATATCTAGTGTTGAAATGGGATGCACAACATCAAGTTCCAGGTAAGAATTCCAAATTTGATGCTTTATGGCTTGGTCCTTTCACAATCTCAAATATTCTGCAGAACAATACTTTTGAGTTGCAACATATTGATGGGACAAAACTGTTAGGAGGCCCATTCAATGGGAGCTTTCTCAAAAAAAAATTTACTAAGGTTGTTGGTGGCCTAAGTTCATTGTAAATACTGGTGTGTTTCATAATAAGACTCCATAGCCCAATGAAAAGGCACTGAAACTACAAAATATTCTTAGAGCCTCACAGGGAGAGCTCTATCCCCTGTCGAACCAATGTTAGCACAATTCTTTGCTAAGTCATGAGTCCATTTTAAATTTTTTGTTTTTAGGATTAAACTTTGAAAATTTCAAAAAGTAATTGGTCGCTACCAAAATTTCTGGTAGCGCCTGTTTTAGCCTTTTCAGACAATCTATTATATTCATGTTTCTGTTTCTTTTTATTTTATTCCGATGCTGCTAGAAATTCCGATAAGATCCTTTGTTTTTAAAAATAAATGAAAAAGTGCATGCGATTTTGTCAACTCATGTGTTGCAGTGTAAATGTGTTTCAAATATTTTTTTAAATGATTTATATCTTGTGATAGGAGTCGTATGCAGTCAGTTTAGTTTAATTCAAGTCATGGTATATGTGTAATTCTTAGGTTTCAACCTGCAATAATACACCCAACCGTTAATCATGTCATGTCTGTAATCCAAGTCAGCTAATCTCATGTAAAGGTATGTGTTTTTCAAATGGAGGAGATCATGGATCATCAAACTTACACAATGACCGTTTGGCTAGTTGTACAGTAGCGATGTTGGAAATTTCAGCCAATAATCAGCAAGACAATGGAGGTGATTGCCAGTCACAGATCCTCTTGCCTCAAGCCATCTATAGCATTCCATACAAATGTAGGCAACCAAATGAAGGTAATGATGGCTATCACATGGAGCACACTATGGTCGGGAATATTTTCCATAATGAAAATAGATTTTCATGGAGTGATGAACCATGGTTTTTTTTTAAACCACCGAAAAAGTAGAAGCATTATCAGATTGAGAGTTTAGCTGTTGGAGATCAAATTTCACAGTTACAGTTTGAGGAGGATTCTCGATTTCAATCAATATTTCAGAGGGAAACACAAGTAGAATTTGTAAGTTTAAGCTCTTCTAGCTCTGCCACCTATCAATTTCAAAAGACAAAGTCATTAATTTCTGAATATGACTAAAATAAGTGGGAAAATAAAATGAATTGAGCCACAGGGTGCAGGCCTAGTGGATGCAAATTCGAAGGTGAGAAGTTTGTTTATCCAGGCACCGTGGTATTCTCTATGCACCATATTAGGAAGATCTCAATCAGGAGTAGCTCAAGAGTTTGCAAACTCTTTCAATGGACAAGAAGCCACAATCTATGGTCTTACACTGTAGGTTTCAGAAGACTCAATTACTAAGGCATTTAACCTTCCACAGGAAGGAGAGAGGTGGTTTAAAGGTCAGGTTATCACTAGAGGAGACCTCAATAGTTTCCTCAAGGATGCACATAGAGATCCAAATTGGGCCAAGGAAATTCCAAGAAGCTATCTTAAAAATGACTAGGCATGAGTTTTTAAAATTATCCAGATATACCTCACTTGTGAAAGGAGGTATACAATTGTGTTTATTTAGGTTTATTTTTCATGTTGCAGGTATGAATACATTAAATATACCATACTTTTTGATGAAGAGTCTGACAAAGATGTCGGCAAGGATCCAAATTCACAGTATTGTTTCAGAATATAGCTTGTATCATTAAGCTCTCATCAAGTTTATAGTTGAAGAAGGGTTAAGGAAAAGAAATCAAACCTAGGACCATTTCTTGTTTTACAGGGCATTCCAACCTGCACCTACACCTCTAGTTTCACAATAACACCCTTGGCCTACAAAAAGAACCAAAAGGAAGGCCAAAAAGGAAAACATCCATAAGGCCAAGAGCAGGAAATAAAAATTTTCTATAGTCAAGGCTGAGAGAAAGTTGGAAAAAGGAGAGAGATCATCAGAAAATAAACCAAAGTCTATGAAAATGGTGCCCCCCATTCCTCCTTTTCCTAATGTTTACACCAAAGCCCGAAGAGGAGGATCTAAAACTGCAGATAAATCTAAAGCACAAATGCTACCAAAAATTCCAAAAGTAAATATTCAGCAGAAGATGCAGAAAGAGTATCAGCCTACAAAATCTGATGAAGAACTCCTCAGATATGTTAGATATGAGATCATTAGTAAGAAGAAGAAAGAAGAAGCCAAACCTATTGTTGGTACAAGAAAAGGGCATACCAGAGACAAAAACAAGTTTAGGCTTAAGTCCAAGGCTCTACACAATCCAAGTTTAATGACATAGTTCATTGATATAGAAGGTAAATCTGAAGGGTTAAAGACAGAGAAAACCAAGAAAAAAGATAAAAACAAAACCCCTTAAAAGCAACACTTAGAGCCCTCAAAGAGAAGAAACATACAAAAGGGTTCTAAGGAGGAGAAGGCCATTATCAAGGAAGCAACCACAAGAACAGCCATATCAAAATCAGCTACTGAAAACAAGAAAGACTTGGAGAATCTTGCTGAAGCTGCAGCCAACATGGAAGGAAGGTAAAAAAATTTTTTGATACAAATACCTTTTCACTTATCAATCACATTTTTTAACATCATCTTAGATGTCAAATATATAATTCTGCACAGGTTTTTCAACATTTTCTGTGCATTTTTTAAAAAGAAACAAAACGCTACCAGAAATTTCGGTAGCATTCTAGTTTTTGCATAGTTAGAGGTTTTTTTCCAGAATTTCCGGTAGCGCTTGTTTTAACTGAATTTTGACACTTGTCAGCAAATTTTTTGAGCCAGTTAAGGAAGGGTAAGGCCCCATAACCAAATGGATATAACAAGTGATGGTGATAAGTGGTTATGAGGTTGTTGGAGGTCATATGAAATGAAGATACATGGTTATTTAAGAACCAAAGAAATAAGGAGAAAAATCAATAGGAAAATGGGCAGCATAATATCACACTCAACATTTCAGCCCAGATTTCTTCACTTCTTTCTTCTACATCTATCCTTTTAGTTAGATTTCGATGGGATATGGTTGTAATGTTTTTTGAAACCTATGTAATTTTAGTAGTAATTTTTCTTTCTTTTCAGAAGATATGGAGTTGGTGCTTCTGTTTCTATATATACCATTTGTAAGTGACCATTTCCAGGTTGGATTTTGGTCTACCTGAAGACTGAATATAATAAAAAAAAAAATTTACTTCATGCTGGAGGATTTTTTTATTCAAGGACCATCTAATGTATGTTGTTTCTTCTTTCTTTGTTAATTTATTCTAAATTATGAGTTGCAGCAGCTAGTAAGGTGTGAGTGAGAAAAATTTAAAGGATTTAATAGTAAATTATCTGCTTTTAGCTTTATGAAAATCATATATGTGTTGTAGAACATCTTAGTGAAGACTTCATAAAGTATTTGTGGAATACTTTATGCATGCAATCTACTTTCTGAATGTTTTTTACTTTGCATAAACAAAGTTTGTGTAAAGAGCCATCATTATAGTTGTGTGACTGATTTAGGATATGAATATTTCCTATAATAGGTACCAACTATCCATCTTCTTCATTTGTTACACTCCGCTCCCTATACTACCAATTTACCCACACAATTTATACTTGGCACCGCTTTCCAATTGCATGAAAGTTTTAAAGAATATAAAAAAATGATTTAAAAAATATTTGAGAAGCCATCCCACCACTCAAACAACCTTTTAAAATTATAAATGAACTATTATGTGTAAGGCTTACTCATTTTGCAGTCAAGGAGTGACTCTTTGCACTAACACAATGCTCAACTAGTGGAAAATTTTTATTCCCAATTCGAGGGAGTCAATTTTGGTGATATTTTTCTCCTGTTGCAAAAATAAATTATATTAGAATACTAATGTATTTTGCTACAACATTTGATCTAGATGTTGAGAAATTGGAAGTAAAGACAACATTTCTGCATGGTGACATAGAGGAATAAATCTACATAAAAAACTAGGAGGTTTTCTAGTAAAAGGAGAGGAGAAGCTAATGTGCAAGCTAAGGAAGTACCTTTATGATATAATAAATCCGATAGGATGTGATACCAAAATTTTGACACATCCATCCAGGTATTGGTATTTGTGAGAAGTCGAGTTGATTACTATGTATATGTCAAGACATAAAACAATTGTTTCAAATATGTATGGTTGTATGTTGATTACATGTTTCTAGTTGAAAACAAGATGGACACAATCAAGCTGGTAATGATGTGGCTCTCCTTCAAATTCAACGTGAAGGATCTCAGTAATGTAAATGTCATTGTTGAAATGAAGATCGACAGGAACTACGTCACTAGGAAAATCTAGGTAAATCAGAGTAAGCACATTGAAACAATTCTAATGCATTTCAACATCTAGGATTGGTGAACCAATGAAAGTGCCGATTCCTATTGGGGAGAGACTAATTTTTAATTAGGTTCAAAAGACACATGAATAAGGAGAGGTAATGACATGTGTTCCATATGTAATTTTTATAGGTAGTTTTATGTATACAATCATCTACAATTGACAAAATATTGCTCATAGAGTGAGAGTATTAACTACATGAAAATATCTGGAAAAGAGCACTAGTACACTATCAAAAGAGTATTTAGGTATTTTAATGGAACAATTGATCATGAAATAAAATACCCTAGAGGACCTAAGGATGGAATTAAAGAAACTATATGAGGATTTTTCAATGTTAACTTGGCCAGTGATATGGGGAGAAGAAGGTTGTCTAGCATATATGTATTTAATATTTTTGATAGAGTTATTGCATGGATGAGTAAGTGATATTAAATCATGACTCTATCAATGATGGAGGATGAATACATATAAGCTACTCGTGCAAGATGAAAGGAAGAAATATGGTTGTGGAAGCTAGGTTCAAAGATTGGGTTTTCTCAACAAGAAATAAGGATAGGTTGTGAGAGTTACAATGCAATATTCTTGGGAAAGAACTAGCTTAACATTCAAAGAAAAAACATATTAATCTACAATACCATTTCATTAGAGCCATGGTGGAAAGAAAGAAGGTGATGTTGGTAAAATTAGACATGGTGAAGAATGTTGCAGAATTTTTAACAAAATTGATGAGTGCTAGTAAATACTCTTTGTTTAGAGAGGATAATTTGGGCCAGGGGGCTATTAGAAACCAGGACAATACTGAGAAATTAGGCCTAGGGGCTGCAGGAATTTTAAAAAATTTCTCTCACTTGTAACAATTTTATGACGCCATAAAAATATTCAAAAATTAATTCATATGAGCATGACATGAACCAACATGAACAACACAAATAACACACAAATATTCTTCAATATTTACTTCAAATCATTCACAAGGAAAGCTACAAATTTGTCTAGCTACAACTAGTGAGAGCTACAACTACAGAGTTTCTGACTACAACTAAATGGAATGCAACCCAAAAATATTTACATTACCTACGGAAGGATCTACAACCCTTGATATCTGGCTTCTAGCACTGTGACATCCATGCTTCATCTTTCATCCATTTTCAAACTAGAACCATGAATGCCAAATCCTTTTACAAAATTAAATTTCAACACCACCTTTAGCAATATCTGATTACTAAGAAAATCACCATCTACACCAATAGCCTCAGTTCAACTCAACTCACACACTGCTACAAAACTCTTCTACATAATTTCTTAATCAATTTTGCTTATAAATAAATTTGCGGCTAAACTAGGCTTCTTTGTTTTTTATTTTACTTGCACTTGAACCCTTGCATGAAGCTATTATTTATAGATTTTTCATATTCATTTAAGTATTCTAAATGTTCTCTTCTAGTTATTGGTCATTGATAACCTTTTGTAAGAAAAAAATGATTCAATTTGCTAATTCTGGAAATTTGTAACTTTATCAAGCTTTAGCTAGAGTTTTATCTACAATTCTAACTTTAGTTGGGTGCTAAATTCAACCAAAATACCAAACAAACCTATTAATATGTACATGCCACCAATATTTCCCTTTAAGCCCTTGGCACTGACACACTAGCCCTTTTTCTGCCCATAAGACCAAGCGTTATGACCACTTCCTTAGTACTTAACTGCTTATCTATGGGCCCTTTTCATTTTAAACCCCAAGGGATTATCTTCCTCTGCACCCTCAGTCTTATCGTTGCATAGAACCTTTTCCATGTGATTTAATCCCAACACCTTATCTATGCCTTAATAGTCAACCTTTAGGGATGATCTGTCCTAGTGGGTCCCCCGTTGCACCTGTGAATCAATCATTTGCATGATAGGATTATCTGTCTCTCACACCTACTGTGTTAGCCTCGCACCTATTCATACCACTGGTTCTTCGTTTATGCACTTTAAATCCCGTTGGGATCAAGACATTAGTATGACATCATGCTCATGTCACATGTGCCACGTGGTGTTATCTAAGTGGGGACACCTGTCACCCAGAAATGGCCCATTAGGGTATCCAAAAACATTGAATATATATGACACATGTCCACCATACTTGATGTTATTCAAACATCATCTTCCATGTCATAGGAGAGAGAAATGGTCCAAGATCATTTCCTTTGCACCATTTTCCTTTATAAATTTTTCTATGGGACCCAACCATTTTCTGCGTTATGTTGCTACCACATTGCCCGACTACTAGAGAAGACCACTTGTGGTTTGCATGACCCCCTCAAGATATTTGTGGTTTTCAGAGGGGGGGTAGTGAAATAAACCTACGACATTTATCTAGTGATTGGTGGTTTGGAAAAAACACCTACTACGCGACCCCCCCACCTATTAATCTTGAAGACGCTCGACCCCGCGCACTTTCACAAATGTGTCAGTGGGGGCCCATGGGGCTCGATCAAACAAAAAACATGCATGAAATTTAACTATCCGCTCCTTCTCTAAAATATCTACTAATCAATATGCCTACCACTTCTTTTGGAGCCACATCGTCCCTAGCTCGCGTCATCCTGACTATTCCCTCATGCGCTCCTCAAGGTTCTTCTGGGGAAGACCTACCAGTATGGGATGTTAAGTGGGCTCCACCATGGGCCAATAAAAATGATTCTCACTGCTTTTTTTCCTTCCACATATTCCCATCCATTTGGATGGCCACTCTAATAAAATTCTCTTCCAACTTTGGCCACACTGCCAACAATAAACTGGTCCAAAACACTTTCACCAAACTTAACTCTGCATTTTGAATTTTGGGGTCCTTAGATTTGATTGGCCTTATATTTAGATATAGGAGGTCTTTTTAAATCTTCCACATACCACTGGAAAGCTCCTTCAAAAATTTATCCATCTATGTTGTTTCCATCTGCTCTTGAGGTGATCCTTATGTATTAGTCTCGGTATTTCTTTGTTTGATGACTAGATCCTTGTCTAGGTTTTCTAGAAGCTAATCTCAATCTATCAATTTGTCATCTAAAAAACACCTCAAACAATTTTTTGTCTTTTTAACCCTGTCTTACAGCCTGTGATGGAAGTAGTCTTCAATTTTTAGACCTAGCCTAAATGAGCAAAACCTCCCTCTCTATAGTTGTCACAAGCCTTGTGTCTCTAAATATTCAAAATCCCATGTTTCCACACAGCTTACTGTCAAACATTGGACTAGTTGTCTACCCCTCTCTAACTGATTATTTTGTCATATGATGACCTAATTATGCCTGATAAACTCTTTAGAATCTATGAAAAAATCTCTAAGTCTAGGTGGTGGTGTTTAGGGAAAATACCTTGACAAAACTGTCTCTAAGCCAAAAACCCTATTTTCAACATCATTCAACCTTCATTTTTCATTTTCTGGTGAAACAAATCCTTTGTCTATCCATAGGTCATGCACCACTAAAATAGTCACTGTATATTGTTTCAGCAGAGCTCAGAAAGGTTCAAATCAGGGAAAAGAGAAAGAAATTCCATGACTGAAGAAAAAGGATTATTTCAAGCATCATTTCATGATACATCAAGAGGGCTCTCCAAGGATCAAAAGACATCTATCAATGCATCTCTACAGGGGTGTATGGATAAATAACGATAAGAAAAAGTGTGAGCAAGAGAAACACTTTAAATTAAAAACTTCATGTTGTGATTTACTATTCTAAAATCAAAAGTGCGGTTGTAAAAGAAATCGTACGGGTTTCAACTCAGCGCCAAAAATCAAAGGTCCTCCATTGTGGAAAATGAGCACAAAGGTTGAGTAATGTCTGCTTCCAGCACTCCATGATAATTCAAGATGACATTTTTGCATTAGTTCTCAAACATGTGAGAAATCCCTACAAATCAGTCTTATACAATCAAAAGTGATAGCCTTTTGGAAAAAAAGAGCCTCTAGCAAATAGACTTCCAAATGAAGGTATAAGAGGAACAATTGCCTTTTATATCTTACTTTAAACCTAGGCTCTAAAAACATTCAAGGAAAATCTGCTGCGCCAAATAAAGCTGTAGTTAATGCAAAAAGGAGTTGCTTCAAAGATGGACACAGTGAGCATTTATAATTTACCAATTGCATTACTTACCCCTAGGTTTCATAGTGATTTTGTGCAAAAGGACATATATCATAAGTAGGGTTTCATAAAATAAATGGACAGTTTGTTTAAAAGCCTCAATCAGTGATAAGTGGAGAGGCTCACAGTTTGTTTCCATTAATATTTTTCAATAAACAGAGAGAAGGCACAGTTTTAGATGAAAGAAGATTTTTTGTGTTTTAGGATGACCTCCTTCATAACAAACAGAGGGTCAAAGCTCCAAGTGTTAACACTATGTTTGAGAAAAGTTGTCATTGATATACAGATTTGAGAGATAGTGTGTTTAAAGGAGTTTCATTCAATGATAAACCAAGGCTAAAAACAATTTGGTAACATGTTCCCTTAAATGTATGAGCCAAGGACATAGCACACACGGAAAACTTGTTCAAAATGCAATCTTCAAATGATATAGTAGAGATGAAAGAAAACTTTTTGTGGTTATAGTGCCTCCTTCAATCATGAGCAGATGGAAAAACATAAGTTTTTAAGAGACCTCCTTCACTAAAAAGTAGAGAGAACAGTTTTTCAAAACCTGGGCAAGTTATTGTGCAAATTTTTAAGACGCGACGTGCCTGTTGTGGGACGTGATGCACCTGTGGGATAGCGCGGCGCCCGTGTTTTCTCCAACTGACCTGCCTCGCCCGGCATTCAGAAGGCGCCTGGCCCGAAACACAGCAACGTGCAGGTGCTACTCGCCTGTGCACAGGAGCATATCACCCATCAAGAGGCCTCCAAATTGCCATAATTCAGATTTTGGGCACAAAAACTGGTTTTTTTAGCTGCAGGGGATATTTTTTAAAGGTATTCATCATTTCTTTCATCTCAGTCTTTTGGTCATAATAATATCTTGAAAACTAAACTTAAAGGAGGAAACAATGTTTTATAAAGAAGGAAGGCTTATTTTCATTTGGCAAAGAACCTATTTTACCAAGTGATAAGGAAAGGACAGTGTTAGAAGAAGGGAAACCTATTTTTCAGTTTGAAAAACCCGTTTTCAAGGTCAAAGAATATGTTTGCAAAGTGATCAAAAGAAACATAGTTTTAGAGAAAGAGACTTATTTTTATTGAAAAACTTGTTTGCTAACTAAGAAGGGAAACAATGTTTGAAGAAGAACCTACTTTAGTTTTCAAAAAGCTTGTTTTGGTAAGTCAGTGAAGGAAACCTAAAACAAGTATGACCCCAAGGAAGGTCAACAAAAGTGGGTGTTACAATAGGTTTGAACCCACCACTACTCAAGAGCTCACTGCCTCCCCATCAATCTTATCATGCTTCCAAGAAATTGGTTGCCTTGAAATTTGAAACAAAATCCAAGAAGTCACTAGTTACCCTTTCCTAACTGAGCTGTTTGTCCTGAGACTAAATGGGAAGCAAGCTCATATTGTAGGTCTGGAATTTAAACTCACTCCTAAGGCTATCTCCGTGACAATGAAGATAAGGGAAATCTTCATAAAGAAGGTGAACAAACTGATGATGGTAAAGATAGCTCACAGAAGGATGAGAAAAGCAGTGACAGTAATGATGAGGAACATAAAAGTCCTCAAGAAAGCAATGATGGGAAGGAAAAAAATAGTCCTCAACAAAATCATGAAAGAAAACAGATTGACAGTCAACAAAACAGTGAGGAAGGAGGTAATAATGATGAGGAACAAAGGGAAGAGTCTAAGCAAAGCAGTGATGAGAAACAAAGTGACAGTCAACATGAAAGCAATCGAAGAGAAATTAAGCATAGTGATAATCAGCAAGACAATGAGCATGATGGAAGTCCTCATACAGCAAGGAAAGGTAGTCTCCAAAATGATAGCCATGAAACCGATAGGGACAATGAACTTGAAGAGGACAAGGCACAAAACAGTGAATAATCTAAGGGTGAAGGTGGCAATATACATGAAGAAGACAAACACAGTAAACATGAAAATAGCCCTCAAAGACATGTGCTTGTTGCCTCTCCTAGGCAAGGGGCCATGAAACTTTCCTCAAAGGTGGCAAAGCCTAAAATCACCAAGTCTACAAAGAAGAAAACCATTCAAGCAGTGACTACTAATGTCACTAAGGCGCTAAGGAGTAGAGGTGAATTGCCCAAGCCAAGCTCAAAACTGCCCAAAGGAGGTGCCCGGTGAAAAAAGGGGAAAAATACATATCTAGGCTTGGAATCTCGGTTTCAGCTTCATTGCATGCTTCTAGAAACCCATAAGGGGTTTGCTCACCAAAATTGAGCAATTTTTGACATGATTTTGTTTTTTGTGATTTTTAGGCCTAATTGCACATTTTTCTAGGCGCTGCCATGTTTGCTTGGAGCATCATCTATTGATGGAAGTTACATTTTTGGATGCATTAAATTTTAGGGAGTATACTCAGAAATTTTCAAGACAAATGAAGCTATTTTGGTCCCTCAAAAAGGCCAAAAACAATCATTTTTCAACATTCTGCCCCTTATATCAGCAGGTGCTATGCTCCTGGGTTTTTTCACTCATTCCACTTTTTGATAGACTTCTTGGCATCAGTTTGGAAAAAATCAAGTAGTTCCAGAAAACAAACATCCAGGTCTTTCCAACAAGCCATCATGGGCATCGTTTCAACTTCGGTAGGTCCCTAAAAAATCCTCTGCAAAACAGAATTTTTCTGGTGCTACGCTCCTGTAGGATATTGCTGAAAAGGCAGTTTTCTGAAGGTGGCCATCCAAATGTGCGTTAAGCTATTTTTAACTCTATGTCAGAGATTAAAAGTCAATTTTATTACTATTTTTAGCTTAAATAGATATTTTTTGAAGATATTTCGTGCCTTGGGCTTTGCAAATCAAGGACAAAATTAGATATTTGTATTAGGCCAATGGCCTTCTAGTTTCTCTAGGAGGGTTTCCTCCTCTTTGGCCTATATAATCCAAGAGGATTAATTGTAACCAGAGGCAGAACTTGATGTTATAGAGAGAAATACATAGCATATGAGCTTTGAAGAAATACTTGTCTTATGAAGTGGATGATCTCTTGCTTGACTTTGATGGTGGAGGAGGATTGTATGTAGGATTCCATGGCTTGGTGAATGGTATTGTGTTCCTTATCTGTTATGTTTTCTTAGTTTATCATACATGTTTTCATGCTTATTGCTTGCTGTAGTTAGGTAAATAATAAGTTTGAGATATGCCCATGGAGGCACCTCAAATTTCTCCTGATTCATTGCAGCTTAAATGTTTTCATCTTTCTTGGTAAATTATGTCAAAGAATTCTTAATTGTTCTTTGGTACCCTAAGAACTTGTTATCAGTTTCATTAATGGTTATTATGTATGCTGTCTAGTATGCCCTGCTTACTCATAGTTAATCAAAACTCCATCACTGAAATCTCTCTCTGAATTATTGGTTGTCTTAGTTAAGTTAAAGAGGTCTTGTTTCGATCTTTCCCTTTGTCCATGCTTTGCAGTCTTATTTCAAAGTTCCCAATAGCACAAGATATGATGTTTAGGAGTTCCCTCTTCATAGATTGAATTGTTTGTTTATCTTATTTGTTTTCCCAAAATTCTGAAGGTGATTTTCCCAAAGTTAGAGGGTCTTATACTTCTATGCATCACTGGATTGTTTATTTTATGCATCTATCAGTTTGAATTTCGTTCATAGAGATCAATGGTCAGCCCTAACTCATGAATGCTTGTTTTTTAACTATTTATGCTTAAAATATCTTTGTCCTTCACAAAATTAATGTCCATATCATTTCACTTTCACCCAAATAATCCATTTACGTCGACCAAATCGGCCCTGCAGTAATACCTTGTCCATCATTAAGACAGTCTCGACCTTTTTGACCCCATAGCCTAGTTGATCTGAAACACCTTTTCTCTATTTATCCTTTGATCAGTTCCCCTCAAAAACCCAAAACAAAACCAAAAAATACTTAACAACTAGCCTAAAATCAAATATACAAAAGCAAACAAGTTTACATCCTTTGCATAATAGAGAGAGCCCTCTCTGAGTCCAGGAAGGCTAGGTCCTAGGGCTCCAAAGCTTGGTTTGATGTTACCATGCCATTTGGTTTACCAATCTGCCAAATTACGGGACCATAACACTTTGCATAGTCTCGTTTTCCTTGACCTCCTCCACTACAGGCACAATTGATAGTCTAGCATTTTTATGTAGCTGAAGTAAGATTTCTGGCTAAGAAATATATTCTCAAAGGGAAACACACTCAGCTTGAAGATCTTTGATTTTCCTCTGCTGACTGTGTAAGTTAACATAAGCAAGGAATATTTAGAATTTTTGGTTTCTTCATGGGAATTCATCCTACTAGTGATATAGAAAATTTAATTCCCATTATTAGATGCAATTTTACTGTCCTCTAAGAGCTCTGTGAACAATAGCAGTCTCACATAATGGGTATAATAAAACTAAAATCCTAGTACAATTGACATAAACATGCACCCACATTAAATGTCAAGTGTGTGAGGGTACCATGAAGGTAATACGAATTGGTCATCTTGTTTCATAATTAACTCACCCTTTCTGATTAATGTGCCATTTGTTTCTCATGCAACTCCAATTCATGACTTTGGGTTATAACTTAAGGTACGGGGGAAGATGAAACCCCAAATTTTGTTCTTAAGGTGCCACAATCCATTTGAGCAACCTTGTTGGCCAGATGGTCTACCTTTTGGTTGACCTCTTTTAGGATATGATAGTTTTCAACATTTTCAAACCTACCAACTTATTTTTTTATTGGCTTAATTATTTTTAAGCTTGCCATCAATTCGAGAGGAGGCTCTGAGCATTAATTTATTAACTAATGTTGAATCCCCAATTACAATAAGTCTTTTTATATAAATTTCATAAAAAAGCATCAACCCTTGGAATAAGGACAATGCCTCCACTTGATTGTTTGATGCTCTCTGCAGGCCTCCATTCAAAGGTGTTTTCTTAATTTTGTTCCATATCAAGAATGATACCCCTCACGCTTGCCACTGCTTCATTTGCAATCATGTTAAGCTATCATATATACCAAAATTATTTGGATGGGGTTGAATGTAAATATGATTAATGCTTTATAAACCTAAATTCTCTTGATCCATGTATCTCAAATTTCCCTATTTCAGAGAGTAGTCCTTAGCTGATAAAAATCTAGTCAAATCCAACAACAATTAGTTTGGATTTTCATAGGATGTAAGGAATTCAGTTCCTTTGATATAGTGTAGTTTTAAGTTTTTTTTTTTCTTTTTAGTTTTTAGTTTTACACTTCTTCTTCATCATCTTGTAGTTTCCATATCTTGATTTTGCATGTAATTTTGGTTAAGCACTTTTGTTCATTCATTTCCTACTCGATGCTTCCCAAAAATTAGATGTATGCTAATGTGGCTTACGAGTGTAAATTGCATTTAAATGTGTATAAAATGTTTTAATATCACAATATTTATATGCATTGTTTGGTTCCTGTTGGATGATATAACGATCTCATATTACTTGCTGGTGTTTGGTGAGTGTTGGTCAGTATTGAAGATCTACCCTGTGTCATCGCATTTGGAAAATTTTGAGCTTGAAATTTTAAATTTGTTGAATTTCAAGGTAAGACGAATTAGCTGGTACAAGTGGAACAACTATTCTAGGGATGGATTTGGGGTAGAAAAATAAAGAACTGTAGTAATGATCCATTATGGCCATATAAATTACGTGTTTATTCTATTTTGGTTCAATATTTATTTTGTAATGACTTCACCGACCCCTTTCTTTTGTTTGAATGTTTGAATGTATAAGTCAGATAAATGCCTACTTTTCTAATATGAATTTATTAAGCGTAGAGAATGGTGCAAAAGTGGGAGTTGTACATTGAAATTTCTTGTTGTCCAAATCCCGGTGAACCCACTATGAAATATGTGTTTCATAATGCGGCAAGAAATAATGTGCTATATAGAAATATAGAAGTGCATGTGAGGAAAACAAATAATGAAGCTTACTATATTTCCCTTGTTGTGGGGTTAAAAGAGGAAAAAAACTATTTTGTCAATGATATTACAATTTTCACAAAACCGCAGTCAGATCAAAGACATTTATGATGTTCAAAAAGAGAATTTAAAAGCACTTTACAAGGAAGCAATACTGTGGATCTCTCAGTTTCAATGTTTTAGCATACATTACCATGAAAACATCCATAAGTTGTCCACTGATATACTTTCCAAAGGAATTTCAACTGTAGTTGGAGGTGTCAGAGATGACATTATATCACCATCTATTACAAGAGAAGTCATTGATCTTATTTTTAAAATATGTTTTTTCATTTATCTTTTTAAATTTTTTTTTTGTATTTACTATTAATATTTTTAATGAAAAACTATAAACAATTTGTCCTTTTCTTGCCAATTCAAAATTTGAAAACTGATAAAGATGAGTTAGGAAAACTATATAACTTTTTATCTTTTCAAAATTTTAATTATATTTTAAAAACATATTTTAATTTTTTATTCTTACTTTTAATTAAAAATTCCAAACTATAACATCAATGCTACATGAAATTATTACAAACATATTTTAATTTTATAAAGTAGGTGATGTATAAATTATACAATATGCATGTATGTCTTGGATTCACCCGATCTAACAATGTACTAAAGTTAAATACTGAATCACTTCTACAAATATTTTGTGGAATTAAAAACACAATATCACATGAAGTAAAGAAGAATCAAATCACACACAACACAGATAATTTCCTGGGGAAATCTAATAGCTAAAAACCCCACTATCTTCTATTGTATATTAAGCATGGATCATGAAATAATTATATATAAAACTCTTCTCACAAGAGCCCTCCAGTATTCAACTAATTGTCTCACATTGTCATGAACAAAATTGACCAACACAGGCAATTCTCAGCCTCTAGACAACCTGCCTTGCTTGCGCAATCCCTAATGAATGCAATCCATAAAATATAGGATTTTGGCCTTCCTTGACTGCGCAAGTATCATGGGCATTCCAATGGGTGTTTGGTTGCATGTGTGCAATGGGCCAATAATCCTACAACAGATAGTCAACTTTCCTTTCACCTAGAACTCAATTACCTCTCCACTGGATCTAACATGCATGAAACTAATAATAGTAAATCCTCTATTGCATGCGAGATCACTAATTGTGAATTAATTAATATCTAATTTACTTGATCTCTCACTAGTGTATCTTCAGTTACAACTAGCACAATTGATTTTAACTCATTTAACTGAGTTAAATTGATTACAACTTGCATTAACTAATGCACCACTGCACTTTGAAATCTATTACAACTAGAATTAATCTGCATGCCTCACCAACTACCTCTAACTCGAAATCCACTAGCTAACTGAGTTTATCACTCTCAGTTAACTATTTCAAGTTATCATTGAGAATAGATTACAGTTTATTGCCCATCTTAATTAAGGGATAACGAAAATAGACATGCACCCAAAAATTGCACTGTACTATGGGTGCTTAATGCACTGGGCATGGGTGTTGAAATTTTCTTGTTGAATCTCAACTGGTGAATTACTTAGGTTTAGAAGCCATTGCAATGATATGGTCTAAATCCTTATTTTAGGTGCTTAATGCACTAGGCATGGGTGTTGAAATTTTCTTGTTGAATCTCAACAAGTGAACTACTTAGTTTCAGAAGCCATTGCAATGATATGGTCTATATCCCTATTTTTGGTGAAAGGATTTTAAGAAATTAATTTCTTCATTTCCCATTATCTATATATATATATATATATTGCTTTCTTATTTACCTGAATTTCAACGGTTGTAAATTTTTTGATTGATGTCATGTTTAGTATGAATTGTTTTGGGAAAAAAAAATTATACATATATTTATATTAAAATTTATAATCAATTATCTTATGTCGGATAAACCTTTTTCGATTGAAGAGGGTGCCAAACTCTATATGATAGGAGTTTTATGAGAAAAAAACCCTTGGTTATTGCGTTGTAAATGATTGGTATATATTTTGTAGTCATAGAAGAGTTACACTTGGCTTCATCGACACATATCTCATTAACATCAACAACCACTAATCCCAACATCTCTGCATTAACATAGAACCAATGGTGTTGCATTAACACGATCCACACCTCAGAAATATTTGGTCATCTGCTTTAACACGGGTCATCATTGGGGGAAAGAACTCAAAATTTACATTAAACCATAACCCAACTGAAGAAATTGGATTCATAGTTAGTACCATATGATATAGTTTTTTATTACATTAGTTCAATAAGTAATTATTAGGTATTATTGTTTTACACTATTATCTTGGGTACACTACAAGGATGACCTCGGTCTCCGAGCATGATGCAAATACAAATGAAGAGGGAGACATAGATTTTGATGATGAGGAGGAAGAGCTTCATACATGTAGTTTAGTGTTCTTTTTGTCTCATGCCATGGGTAGTGCAACATCCAATTTTTGCACTTGTTGTATTCTATTTTCCATGCTTTGTTTTTCTTGTATAAATGGGTAACTCATAGAAAAATATAATAGATTTTAGGAAAATTTCTTTAGCTGTTTAATCCTGTGATACATATTTTACTCTTAATGTTTCTATTCATTATATTTTATGATTTACCTCTTGTTTTATTGGCCTTGAATTTATTTTGCAACAAGATGACCATATATTGATTTTTATGAGCTTTCATATAATTTCCAATAGGAACTGGACCAGAGTTCTGAATTTTGGAAAACCATAAAAAATATATATTATTCAAAAGTTAAATTAAATTCAAAATTTGTGACTGTGATCAAAGCATAATACAAATAAGGTCATTATAGATAGAAAATACACTAACCCTTGAAATGCAGGTAGTTTGTTACAAGGCTTGTTTAAGGTACTTCAGTCCCATATTAATTGACAAATATGGTTGGTAGTACAAACTATTTTCATGGTCATAACCCTATAGATCAAACCCACATACGAAATACATGTCTAATTGATTTTTTTTCAATGATATATATATATATATATATATATATATATGTGTGTGTGTGTGCGTGTGTGTGTAATACAAAAATACACTAAAAACTTAAATTTAATATAATAATAATTATTTGTTGGATTATGGAAATCTAAATACATTTTTTCCAATTTAAAAAACCTATCGGCCTATTTTTACCCAATTTGTGGAAAGAATCTAAATGAAGACCAAAGCACTCCAAAAATTGGGGTCTCCAAGTACAAAAAATCCAGTCATTGAACAATGAAAAAAAATTGCATTTATTTTTCAAAAAGAACCAATGAAAGCCATGTTGTACAACATATCTAGTTATCAACCTGTGAACGAATATTGTAGTACATTTTAACTTACCATGAATACTTTGGCCCCAGACTTGAGAGCATTAATGATCATCTTCCTCTCCAGTGGGCCAATGATTTTGACTCTTCGATCAACCACCACCTTAGGAGTAGCAAAGAAAGTCTAATCTCATTGTAGTACATTTTAACTTACCATGAATACTTTGGCCCCTGACATGAGAGAATTAATGATCATCTTCCTCTCCAGAGGGCCAATTATTTTGACTCATCGATTAACCACCACCTTAGGAGTAGCAGAGAAATTCCAATATCATTGTAGTAAATTTTAGCTTACCATGAATACTTTGGCATCAAACTTGAGAGCATTAATGACCATCTTCCTCTGTAGAGGGACAATGATTTTGACTCTTTGATCAACCACCACCTTAGGAGTAGCAGAGAAATTCCAATATCCTTTGCTGATGCCTTTTTTCAAGGGATCAAATCCTGGGAACTGTTAGGCGGATATATCGCTCTTGCGGACAAGAAGGATCTCCCTAGTATCGCAAGGATAGTTAGAAACAAATAGGACAAATGTAAACTACTTTCTCTAGATTATGTATGATTTATAATTTTCTATGATGAAGAAAGGACCTACCTGTGATCCAATGCTAGTTATATTCTTCTTTCTGTCGCTCCAAAGAAGTCACCTCTTAAGACCTGCAATCAAAGACATGGAAGAGAATCAAAAGCACCTGCACAATATACTAATTCATAAATCATAAATCTATCTTAATGATCAAGGAATTTAAGAAATAAGTCATTCAAGTAAACGCATAAACAACTTATTGAGAAAACATGATCCATTTGTATTATCTTTAAATAAAATAAGGAGCCTTACAACCGCGTTCGCCTTGATGTTGTATAGGTCCTTCCGGGTTCCAGAACAAGCGTTTTCCTTTGGTCTGACAAGCCCTTCCACTCTTTGAACTAGCCTAAATACAAGTGTGTAATCGTTCTCGCATTGATAATGGCTAGCAAAAACAGTATGTTTCTTTAGAAATTCTCTTCTCTAATGTAGTATGAAGTACAAAGCAAGTACTTTTTTACATATCAGTATCTACCTTTGAGACTGAACCATGGCTTCTATTTATAGCAGAAGGGAAGTGGTTCCATTTCCAAAAAAGAAGGGATAATTCCTCTCATAAAGGGATTAAGCTCCAAATACCAAGGGATATGCTCCTTTAATGAAGGGATAAAGGTTCATGAATGGAGGGAGTGAAGCTTCAACTAGATAATGCCTTCTAGAAGCTTCCAATTGGGAGAATATTCGACCAGCTGGGCTTCTAGAACTTACTTTTTCTTCCATTTTACGTTTTATGGGGGTCCGCAGTTTTAATACACAAAATGTGCGATAGGTACCGCAATTTTTCTTTACAAAAGGTGCAGTACCATAGGTAATGGCTAGGAAAAGTGCGGAACTAGGGTTTTTATGATTTTTATGAGATTTTCTCCAAATCCAAGACTTGGTTTAGGAACTTTAGGGTTTTAGACCTGTTGTAGCCGCTACAATAGCACCCAAAATTTTGGGTATATTTCAAATTTTGGGTTCCCCCTTTGCTCGCTTAGCCATTAAGGTCTTTCACTCGACATGTAGTCAGTGACATCCCAGTGACCTATCCCCAGCCCCTCATGAGCTGTCTCACCATCATGATCAGATGTTGTTGCTGCAATCACGCCATGTGTGGTAGGGATCATCCAACACACGCTCGAATGGGAACTTTTCTGTGCACTGAGGATGCACATTGGCAGCCCCCTCGCCATGGGTCATTAAGAATGTTGTTTGAGCACTTATCTTAAGCTCGTTGGTCTCATATAATTTATCTAGGGCACCATTCTCATAGAGTAACTATGAACTAATTGATGTTATAATATTTCACACAGGTTGATCCTGCGGATGACGAACCCATCAATGTTGTCATGGCATCGAGGGAAATAAAATTAAGCTCAACAACAAGGCCACAGTTGCAGAACAGGGGAGGAGGAGGAGCGAATGACCAATATTGTTAAAAGGAGGATGGTGTGATACATGTTTATCAGAGAAAGAACCTTTTATGTCACTGATGCAAAAAAGCATTCTTCACTAGTGTACACCGGATACTTAGAAACACTCCATTTGGAAATGTGCGTACCAAATGCCATCTCACATGAACCAGAAGCATTTGCTGTGATTTATCAAATCTAAGATTAAATAGGGATCAGATGAGGTATTTACATTCCGTGATGGCAGATATCTCACCTTAAAGGAAGTTTTGAAGATCCTACACAATACCAGCTTAATGTCGATGCATACACAGAAAGGAACACATTTCACCAATTCGACAAGTCCAACCTGAAGTAGAGCCTGGGTGAAAAAAGTAGACTTAGAATATTTCCCTAAAGAAAGACAATCTCATTCAAAATCGTTCTTGTGTTGAGCAGCAGTGCGAAAGCACACTTGTTGGTGTTGGCAAGGCAATGGCACAGTTTCAAATATCAATCACACATTTGGGAAACAATATTGATTAACTCTAAGTTACATAGTGGGCACACATCTATGGACCAAGGTTATGGTTTTAAACATTATACAATTAAACCAAGGTGAAAAAAAGAAAAACCATATGGTTTCAAAACCATATAAGATGGTGGAGCAGAACTACATGAAACACGTTACAAATGGGCACAAATACTTCTATGCCAGAGTTTTAGTCTATGGTAAAACATTTGGAGCAGATATATATAGTGGTCAAATTTTATTATGAAAACATGGAGCGGAACTATAGTGGCAATTTTATAATAATTATGGTGCAATCACAGTCAAAAGAAAGCAGAGTTGTAAAATTACGGTGTGTATTAACTATGGGGTCTGCATGGGGAAGTACGTTTATAAAACTCGCACGCCTTTTGTGAAACTTACAAGTTTTGATGATGATATTTCAAAACAATGCTACCATCGTGATCGATGCAGTATATGTAGAACTAGGGGTAGAGATAATTTCTTCCACTGATTAAAATATGGTTGTGGCTATTCAATTATGGTGAAGGATTGTCATCCTTGTGTAGAAGGAGTAATACACCACAAATGTCTCATTCGTTTTGAGTTTCGTTCAAGTCCACGAGGGATATTAATGTACTACCTTGTGGGAACGCTATTCATATGGACTGTTTCAAATAAATGCAACGAAACCTACGGTCTGTTTGTCCAGCGTGTTCTAAGTCAGTCCTACCAGAACAAGAAGATCCGGATTTTGTGCAATGATTGTAACGTAACTTCAGTAGTATCATTTCACTTGGTCGCACAAAACACCTGAACTACAATTCGTGTAACACCTGGCAGACCAGAGGATATCGCACCACTGACACTTGTCGACCATAACGTGTTGCCTTTGTGATATTTACCTGAAGGTTCTGATGGGAAATCGTAAAAGATGCTGTAGCCATGAAGATGATTTATTTTACGTTACAAGTAGCAGATTTTTTGACCCTTTGGAGGCTCGTTTGCACGACACAATTTTTTCATCTCAACGTTGATGGCAAAGGCATGTGTGCAAGTTGCAACGCACGATGAAGACATAGCAGAGGGTAGTCGACTTGGTGGTAGTGGCAACTTGGGGTTAAAGGGCGAGCACAGATGAAGATGGTCAAGTCGTTAAGTGCTGCTGGTCATCATATCGCACATCAACCTCCCACGTGTCCGTGCGACTCAGATAGAGTGCGACTATGCGACCATGGGGAGGTCTTAGTTTAGCCCAGGTTGCTGAGCTGCAGCATACCCAAAACCCAATGAAGTGCGACCTGCCAGAATTTGCGACTATGCGACCCTGTGAGGTTGCAAGTTCATCCCAGGTTGCTGAGTCGCAGATCTATGAGACCAATGTAAAGTGCGACTTGGTAGTAGTAGCGACCCTGTGACCTTTTTGAGGTCTCAGCCCAAGTGAAGACAAAGTCACGTGACCCCTCCAGGTTGCTGAGTCGCTGATCTATGGGGAAAATAAAAGATACGACTTGTAATAAAAGATGCACATGATTCTTCAATATTCTAATCGTGTCCAGTAACCTACCTTTTAATGTCCCCACCAGATGAGAGAGGGAAGGAAGTCCTTATTGCAGAGAAGGTCCATCACTGATCGAGAGAAGATGAGAAGTTGTCCATGCGTCATATGCAAGAGAGCGAGTGAGTGGATATAATGTTGCTAGATTGATAGTTGCCTCCTGTGAGTATAAGGTATTATGGGAAAAGGAAACATATCTTATATATTGGGCAAAGTCGAGCTTTTTGGATTTTCTCTGTTATACAGATCAATAAAGTAAAAATGAAAAGAAAATTTTAAAGGGTCATGTTGGAAAACGACCAAAGAAATTAAAAGCAGAAGATGAAGGGAATAATGTTGTCTGCCCATCCATGTGGGAAACTCTTGGCTACACCAAAACAATACCCAAGGCAGCACCACGTGACACCATAAGCTTCCCTAAAAACTTATTGTTATTTTGGGTTTTCTGAGGTCTACGCATACCTCCCTCATGAGAGCTATATGGTGCAGTTCTAGCCTTCTACCAAAATAGAAAATGGGAACCAGAAACACATCACATTCAGTGGGAGATGGCACAAGCAGAAGATCTTTGATCTTATCAATGGTTTCTGCTGCAAACATTCAAAGCTTAGTGAAGAGCATGCCACGACACAATACCTGACCGCATAGGGGTCTAAGTTATTAGTTTCATTCTTGAAATTAGTTAAATATGCCCCTAACATTATTATTCGTCAATGAAGACATGTAACCTAAGCTATGTGACTGCAGGTGGAAGCTATTGGTCCGCGCAATGAGCCAAAGTTTTTCCCTGCAAGCAAGAGGGCCTGTTTTCAAAGAAAGGAATGCGAGATGAGGAATATTGCTTTAAAATCCGGAGATCACCAAAAGAAGGCCGCAAGTTGCATATCTACTTGAGGTCGCAAGTCGCAAATCTGCTTGAGGTCGCAGGTCGCGGATTATTAAAAGTTGCAAGTTGCAGATCTGTTTGAGGTCGCAAGTCGCAGATTGTTCTGGGTCGCAAGTCACGAAATCAGTGAAGTCGCAGATCCTAGTAGGTCACAGGTCGCAGATGTTGGCAAGTCGTAGGTCGCAGAATCTTTCAAGTCGCAAGGGCAACCAACACACAGGAAGGCAAAAATCTAGGGAAGCCCAAAGGGCAAGTTTCTATTATAAATACTCCTTCGGGAACTTGTAGAAGGATCTTTTTTTTGGGACTCGAGCTGAGTACATTGTATTACCAGGATTATACAATTTGAGCATGAATACAAGCATTTTGAAAAATCCCTTTATGGATCTGGTGTTGACATATGTATGAGCACTATTGAGTATTATATTTTCAGTTTCTGAACATCTTTAGATTAAGGGAACTGTATCTTCAATTCATATCACAATTGCATAACAGTTTGCTGAATATATGTTAATGGTGGTTGAGTTCATTTCACTTTCTTAATGGATGTTGATGACTTTGTTTATTAGCATTTATGTTATCATTTAAAACTTTTAGGAAGTGAAGGGTGTTCTTGCCATAAGGAATTGTTTCTTTTGTGGTCAGAACAGTTTATAAGCATGACCCTAATGATGTGTTGTTAACAACACTTCCTTCGGTACTTATGCTTTATTATTTCCTCTTGCTACTCATAGTGTTATATGTACATTTAATGCATCAATCATATGTCTTGTATCATTTGATTAAGTGCGTATCCACAGGTTTCTAGAGTCTAAGCGAGACCCAAAGAAAGGAGAAATCAGCGGTAGCCAGACCCACACCCCGGACGGGATCCCTACTCCAAACGGTTCAAGGTCTAATTGGGAATTTTTACCGGGGAGATCCCCTATTGTTGGCCGGACAGATTTTCCCGTCAACAAGACCTCTAAGGGAGCATTATATAGGTATTGATGAACCCATATAGACAGTAAAATGTCATGGTGACAAAATAATGTGTAACAGATTGCCCCCTAAAGCGCGAAGTCTGAGATAATTCGAAGGGTGAAGTGCTTTATCATTCTAAGGATCAGCTCGTGGACACACCAGTTGAGACCTGTAAAAACATTTAATGCAAACATACTTATATATATATATATCATCGTTGAGGTAGGCATTCCCATACTCAGATCAAAACTAACTAAAATGTTATGATATAGAAATGATTCTAATATTACATCAATAGTAGATACACTATGGACGCAGCCATCTGTTATGAATAGTCTACTGCATAATGAATAATAAAACTCCTTGCATCTTGGATGGTGGAAACTAGATCCAGGGTCTTGTTTTCCACTACCCAAACTAGTACGATTCTATCCATGCGATTGATTGTGTCGAAGTCGAACATGGTAGAAACCACTTGATTACCAATCAATGATGTGAACTGTTAACAAGTGTGAGGGAAAACACCAATAATGTAAATGGCTCTCAAAGTACTCAGTACAATCCATGAAGTGTGAATAAATGATTTGAAGTCAAACACTTCACGAAATCATTCGATCAAAGGTCAATGATGCAACCTATCATCGAAGGTGAGAAACCTGCCATTAGGGCATGCGGAATCCAAGGTACTGACAGGATTCTAGATCAACTTCCTAGATGATGAGCTGTCGTCGATAGAAAGTGACCCGTCGTAGGAAAACCCACGACACGAAACCATTAGATCAAGTTTTGTAGAAATATTTTGCAAGGACTGACTCAGGGATGGTTAAAGCGAATGGAGACAAATGTTTGAAATGAATGGTTAATTTGAACTTTCCTCTTAAACAAATAACGACACTGCATATGGTTTGGTAACAATTGACCTAAAGCTAATACCCAGAAACCGACTAAAGACTTTCAATATGGTTTGATTAACTGATAGGCAAAGGATTTTCCCAACCTAGGACAAAAAGTGTCATTTTCAAGAGTGGTATACTGATTTTAAACAAATTTTAACAACTGGATCCATTTTCTCTCTTTTTCCCCCACCATTTTTGTCAAGTATCAAGTTTATTTTTGACAAGCTTGAGGAGGATAACATTTTCTTGTTATATAAGCTCATCCTTCGAATGAGTCCAACTTAGTATAAAATCGAACCCTGAGAAGGAGTGGTTCGTTCATGTTTGTAATCGACAGGTCCTTTACTGTTAAATTTTAACGAGTCTAGTATAGGAGAAACACTATGTTTTTCAATTTTAGAGAGTCAGAAGAAAAACTTAAGAAAACTCTGTGGGTGTACTTTTTCATAAATTTAGTCTCTTAAGCCCGAAACAAGGATAAAATAATACAAGAGAGAACTCTATTGACCATGATTAGTCAACGTATACCTTTTTTGTAAATAGTCCATTTCAGTCCGGAAAAGGGGTAAACTTATACTGAAAGGACGACAGTTCATTTCCTTTAACGAGTTTGAATAGTCAAGTACTCGGAAATCTTTTCATGTTTAGAGAGTCTGAAAAGGGCTTAAAACAGAACTCCAAGATTTCGCTCTTTCGTAATTTTCAAGAGCC
Source organism: Pinus albicaulis (assembly GCA_034641835.2). Taxonomy (NCBI): domain Eukaryota; kingdom Viridiplantae; phylum Streptophyta; class Pinopsida; order Pinales; family Pinaceae; genus Pinus; species Pinus albicaulis. The sequence continues at coordinate 978,047,377 of CM076577.1, read as the reverse complement.
CAAAAAAGTGATAAAAGTATACTCATCATTTTCGCTTTTTTGTAAGTTTTAACGAGTTTGAAAAAGGGATAAAAATGTACTCATATGGCCGACTTTCAATTTAATTTATGACAAGGAAAAGACGAAAATAACTCGACATTTTCATGTGTTTTATGAGAATGAAAGATAGCAAAATAATCTCTGGATTTTCATGAGTTTAACGAGTCTTGAAAATAATAACTGAAATGGACTTGAGATAGGTTTCATTTTTATACAAGCTTGAAACAAAGTAAAAATCATGCTTAAGATAGGTTTGTTTCATTTTTACACAAGCTTGAAACAAAGAGAAAACTGTGCTTGAGATAAGTTTTGATGCTCCCCAAGCATAACTTGCTAGAGCGCATGCCCCCCAAGCTTCATTTCATTCAACTAAGTAGACTATTGGTTAATAATAGCTGGATGGAATGAAGGTTCATTTACGAGATTAGATGAAAGACTCAAATTTACTAGGAGAGGATTTGTTTCATTTTTTAACGAGGTTGACACAGTAAAAGAACCATCCTCATGGTGACTTGTTTCATTTTTTAATGAGATTGACACAGTAAAAGAACCATCCTCATGGGAATCTTGTTTCATTTTTTAACGAGCTCGACACAAGAAAAGAACTCTCCTCGAAATGATCTATTTCATTTTTTAACGAGGTTGACACAGGAAAAGAACCATCCTTAATACCTACTGGTTCATTTTTTAACGACACTAGTACATTTGGGGGAAATTCTGACACTTGGTTCCGATGCTTTTGACCAAATGTCGGAAATTTCCACAAATTTTTTCAATCTCGCCCGAAACCGTCGCTATACCAACATTTATAGAAAAGTGTCGCAATACCAACACTTAGACAAAGTGTCGCAATTGCGACGTTTGGAGGAAGACGTCGCAATTGCGACACTATGCCCCAAAGCGTCGCTATTGCGACGACTGCCATTAGGGGAATTTTGAGGTCTAAAATGGGCCTCCTAAGAAAAATGTACAACAAAAATAAACTTTATAACAACCAATAGGATTCAAGATGATGATGCCAACCATGGGGGATGATTCACCATTTTTTAAATAAAAAAGCAAAAATATTAAAAAATAATAAAATAATAAAACTACTTTTTCAACTCGTATTTTCAACTTATCTCCCAAAGTTTTTACTCAAATTTCGAGCGGGAGTAATCGTTGGATGCGAAATTTAATTCCTCATCCAAGGAGTACCCATGTTGCATACTTTCAATGAACCCTGCTACATGAAAAATGAGAAATACATAAAAAAACGTGATTACAATCACATTTTTCATGTATTTCTCATTTTTCGCGTAGTAGGACCCATCGAAAGTATGCAACATGGTACTCCTTGGATGAGGAATTGAATTTTGCATCCAACGAGTACTCCCACTCGAAATTTGAGTAAAAATTTTGGGAGATAAGTTGAAAATATGAGTTGAAAAAGTAGTTTTTTCATTTTTCCCTCTAAAATTTGATGATGTCATCAAATCTTATTTGATTCTTTCCACTATTATTATATAATTTCCTTAGGAGGCCCATTTTAGACCTCAAAATTCCCCTAATGCTCCAAACGTCGCAAGTGCGACGCAATGTCTAAGTGTCGCAATTGTGACGTTTGGAGGCATCCGTCGCAATATCGACGCTTTGTCCGTCATCGGTATAACGACACTTATATGCACGCTACATAAAAATACAAAACTTATATGCGTGCTACATAATAATGATTTTATTAAAATACGAAACTTATATCCGTCGCAATAGCTACATTAACGTCTAATATCACGCGTGCATTCGCCCTCCGCTCTTGCAGAACAACATTCGCCCTCAGCATTCGCCCTCAGCTCTTGCAGAACAACATTTTCCCTCAGCATTCACCCTCAGTTCTTGCAGAACAACATTCGCCCTCAGCTCTTGCAAAACAACATTTTCCCTCAGCATTCACCCTGAGCTCTTGCAGAACAACATTCGCTTCTCAAATAAGCCGTCTTTCTATTTTCTCAGAATAACATTCACCCTCATCTTTACGTAACAACATTCGCCCTCGCATTTTTGAAAAAGCAGGAATCTTCATCGTTGTGCCCTTCCTTTACCATATAGTAGGGTTGACTCTATTTGGGTTTTTTTGGTCAATTCCATTAGATTGTGTTAGGCCGTAGGGTTCTCTAGATGTCAAGAATCAAGATTCAATACCCTCTATTATCTTCATCACCCAATACAAGATTTAAATTTTTCCCAAAGAAACGCTTATTAATTTGGCAGCCATTATTTCTCCCTGCTTTAAAAACCTTACATTTAAATGAAAACAAGCATTGCATTTCAACTAAAAAAATCTATTAGGTGTTCAAATGTACATGTGTGCATCACTTGTGTAGGTATTACTTTTCACTTTCATATTATCCAAGAATGTTAGTGCTGAAAGTATAGTTCATATTTTTTGTGATTTAGATTATCTTGAAAAAGGAGAAGGTAAATTATTTCCCATGGAAAAATAAGGTTTTCCCTTTTTACTACGGGAAATGGTACAACAAAGTTCCATTTCTACCCGAAACTCCTATAGCTTAGTGAATCTAACAATGATTCATCATCTTAGAGAGACCAATAAGAAATCTAGAAGCATCGGGGAAACATATGATTAGGGGCATGACCTTGATTAGTGGAATATTTTTTCCATTCTTTCCTATCAACCAACCCATTTTAAAGAAGCAGTAAATTAGAAACATTGGGTAGATGTAATGAATCAGGAAATCACTATTATAGAGAAGAATGAGAATTGGGAACTCGTTGATTTCCCAAGAGACAAAAACAACATTAGTGCCAAGTGGGTATACAAGACTAAACTGAATGAAAAAGGAGAAATTGAGAAACATAAGGCAAGTTTGGTTACCAAATGATTATCACAATAGGTTGGTGTCAACTATGGTGAAAACATTGCTCTAGTAACAAGGTTAGACACAATCAGAAATATTATGGCCACAACATCTCAACACAAATGGAAATGTTTTCAACTTGATGTAAACTTTTCTTTCTTAAATGGTATATTGCAAGAAGATGTTTATGTGGAACAAACTCCTTGTTTTTAAGTTCCAGGACCAGAGCATAAGGTGTACATGTTGAATAAAGCCTTATATGGTTTTAAACAAACTCCCTGAGCTTGGTACAATGGAATCAACACTTACCTCATCAAAAGTAGATTTCGCAAAAGAAGCCATGATTCAACTCTGCATACCAAAACTCATGAAGGTAAAATTATTATTGTATTCCTTTATTTTGATTATCTTCTTTATACATGTAATTTAATATTAGAATAATTCAAATCTACCACACAAAAATAGTTTGATGTGACTAATATAGAGCTCATGAAGACTTCTTAGGAATTGAAATTCAACAATATTTTAATTCCATTTTCGTTTGTAACAAAATTATGCCACTAAAATCCCCCAAAATTTCATAATTGCCAACTGCAAACTAGCTAATACACTAATTGCTTTGGGAACCAATTTGAGAATACATAATGAAGGACCCCTAGTTGATTCTAGATGTTATAGAAGTCTAGTTGGTAGTCTCTTGTATCTCATTGCAACTAGATCTAACATCATGTTTGCAACTATTTTTATTTCCAGGTTTATGGAATCACCTAAGAATTCCCATTAGATGGTTTAAAAACGAACCTTAAGATATGTTGCAGGAACACTAAACTATGGATTTTTCTACACACATTACAAGTATTTCTCACTTTCAGGCTATACAAATAGCAGCTATGCAGGAAATTTAGATGATCGCCAAAGCACCTCAGGATATGATTTTCACTTGGGAACCAATCTAATCTCATGGGCATCCAAGGCCCATTGTTTCAATATCTATTGCAAAGGAAGAGTATGTAGCTAAAACTTTAGCATCTTGTAAAGAAATGTGGATGAGAAGATGATTGAAGGATATTTTTCAAATGTTCAAAATTATCCAACAACTATTTTCCGTGATAAAATATCTACCATTTATTTCTCCAAAAATCATGTCTTTCGAAAAAAGAGGAAGAATATTAACACACACTTTTATTTCATTCGTGAGCTTGTCAATGATGTATATGTCTTACTTGATTTTTGTGGATCACAAGATCAACTTGCAGATATTTTTACAAAACCATTGGGAAAATATGTATTTTAATTTAGAAGAGAGCACTTGGGCATTGTAAGTGAAAATGATTGTAACAACTGAGATTAGGATGGGTTGTTGAGAGAATTAATCTCATTATCTGTTAGATGTCATAGTCAATTTATATTTTGTTCAATTAGTTGAGTTTTAGTTGGAACTTTCTCTAGTTATCATTTGTCATTTGTTTCCTTGTCTTCTATGTAGTTTACTTAACTAATTTTGAATGATAAGAAGAGTTATTTTCTTCATTCCTAATTTTGAATTCATTATATATATATATATATATATATATATATATATATATATATATATATATATATATATATATATATATATTTCTGCCTATGCATTATCTATCATATCTCTACTCAACTCCACCAAAAATCACCCCAAAATGAGTCTCAAAATTGATTCTCTCAAGTAATTGGAGGACATTTTACTTCATAGGGATCCCTCGATGTTAAAGGAGATTGTGATGAGTTTGTTGGAGCTGGAAATGGCTCCATTTAGTCTCGTTCTTAAATACCTTGTTGAGTATGCTTATGTGCTTTAGTTTTTGTAGTGTATTTTTTTCTTGAATGAATGCCACATTTGTTTCCATACACAACCTAGACAGTTTGAAACCAAATTTAGATGGTAGGAAGTGATTTGGAGTGGCTGAGGAGAATACCACACACTAAAGTAACACGGAAGCATAGTTACTAGGATTGTGATTCAAACTTGTGATTTACTGAGTTTGACTCTAATTAGATCCTAGATGATTTTTTCATCATCTTGTTGAGTTGAAACCAATTTAACCAAGTTTAATCAAGTTAGATTCACTCCATTTAACATTTTTTAGGCATGTGTCAAATTATGTATATCTTTATATTTTGTATTTGTCAAGTTTTCCCAAGTTTTTGTCGAGTTATTCCCAATACGATTTAATATCTTGGTTTCTTTCCCTTGTTGATTTTCTTCTATTTCTAATCATGGTGAGTTAAAACTTTATGTAGAAGCCTTTGAAAACCATCAATGTATCCTTCCTTTCTAGAGGGCCTTTAGAGGAAAAATCCTAATACTTGAGGGTGAGATATGGGTATCTAATATCAATATCTACTAGAAGTAGAATCACCAAAATTATACGATTTGTGAAAATAAGAGACAAGTCCGAAGATGGCTTTAAAGGTACAAAGGAGGGGTTTAAACTAGGCTTATGCAATGGTCTAAAGAATTGTTTGTTTATAACAGCTCATACATTACAACATGAGGATCTACACTCTTTCTATTATATCCGAGTTGGCTATTCTAGTGTGCCCCTAGGCCCAGGTGAAGGAATGCCAAGGACTGAGAACCCTAGTTTTTAAATGGTATTGTTTCTTATACCCAAAAACCCCTCAACATCGCTTCTTATTAGTTCTTAACAATAGTGTTGTAAACAATTTAAGAATTGATATAGCAAAATCTTTCACTTCTCAAGATAAAGTCCTAAAGCTAAAGTGTGATACCATGTGTAATTCAATAGCCCCATTGTCACCTCACCAACCTCTTTTCACTTCAGGCTAGCTCTCCTCCAACTCAAGGGGGGTTCTTCCTAGTAGATGTTAGGGATATAATGGCCCAACAAAACCAAGTTAAGAGCCCCCTAACTCTCTATGTTTACTACTATCAATCAAAATATTGAACAATAGGGTCAGACATGCATCCTGAAGATAAAATTGCCAGGGTATTTTTGGGTAATTTCAAAGGGAAAGTCCCCAAACACTTATAATCAAGGAATTATAACGTGATTTCAAACATTAAATATCAACAAAATCGTTTAAAGGATATTGAAAGGAAAAAGGTGATAGAAGATAGAAAGTGCCTTACTTAAATGCTCTAAGGATTTTTCAATAGTTGCTCCAAAAGCTTCACTTCAAGGCCCTTCAAGATTGTCTCCAACAATGTTATACCATTAGCTTCAACAATGTTGCTCCAAAAATGTCCTCAAGGTCTTCACAACAAGTTTACTAGAAGTTGCTCCAACAATATATTCAATAAGGTCTTCATTTTCAACTCGTCTCTTGTTTGGGTGCCTTAATGTGCAATTACATGTTTCCAGGACTGAATTCAATGCAAGGCATATTTGAAACTCTAACTCTGTCTTCCGGTGTCTTATTAGAAATTATTTCAGTTTTCATTTTGTGTTTTCAAGTTAGATATTGTTTTCAAGTTTTTACATTTATAATTTTATTGCAATGTGGCAGACTGATCAGGGCAGTACAGGAACAACCCCGAGACGGGATGATCGCGAAAAGAGGCCAGCGGAAGAACATGTAAAGTGCCAGCATTGCTCTATCTTCAAGTATTTTAGTTATTTACATAATTGAAATAATATTAATTTTGTTCAAATATGCGGACACCTAGCCATGGTACGCCTGATGATTCCCTCTTTGAGGAAGAGCTTTCTTCATCCCTATCTCCAGTGTTCTTGTTGCAAAAAAAGGCACGAGATGCAAGGTCGGAATTTAATACTTTGATAGACACGCCTCAAACACCTGAAAAAAGAGAAAGGATAAAACAAATTATGAGCCAGCTAGAAACATATCAGGTAATAATAAAAAGTCAAAAGGATATTTTTTTTGTTCTGCATGAGATGAATTGTGATAGTTTGATTTTAAATTTTTACATTGACTAAACTAACAAAAAGTTCTTTTGTATGTAGCGTTTTCTGGCATTTGCTGAACCCGGTGTTGGTGGTAGTGGGACACAAGGGCAAGAGATTGCCTAACAACCCTCTCGTACACCTTCTACTCCTTTAGGTGCTAGCCAAGAAACACACCCTGCCCAAGCTGACACCCAGCCAACTGCTGAACGTGTTGGCAATGATGAGGCTGATATGGCCAACTACATTATTGCGTTTCCTGGAGCTACACGTGTCAGCTCCACGGGGACCATTAATGGCACGTTTTTGGTGAACGATGAAGGTGTCCCTATAAAGCATGTACAACTCCCAGGTAAATTTTAATATTTTAACTATTTCATGTACTTTATCTAAAACATATTTATCATGATTTTTATTTTTAAATTAATGATAATATCTTTCTTTTTTTTTGGTTTTATTCTGTGTAGGAAACAATGAGTTCTACAGGATTCTGGAGAGCCATACGTTGGTAATTTTTGGCCCAACCATACGTACAGGGTGGAATTCCCAGAATTCCAACCTGAAAAAAGAACTTCTAGATTATCTAGAAGCCCTTTTTGGGGTCGGCACATTTGACAGAACAACGGTGGCTCGGGTAGCCGGCAAATATTTGAAATATACCAGGGACACCTATAGGATGCAATTGCAATTTAACCCTAGATACGAGTGTCCTCTCACAGTTCCAGAGAGTGAGTGGAGAGCACTCATCCATGACGGAAAAGAGAAAAGGGCAAAGAAAGAAGGAAAAATGCCAACTGGACGCGCAAGGTAAATTACAACTTTAATTCAATAGCTTTAATTTTCACTATGTCTAAAATAAAAGTGTGCTACATCATATCTGACTTCAATATTTTGATGCTAGGTTGCCTGAAAACTAAAAGGCAACCAAAGCTAGGCCAGGGCGACTACTTGAAATTAGCCGCAAGAATTGTAATTAAGTAGCTAAACATCTTATAATTAATTGTATCACCTTCCAACGTTTTTGTAATCCTATCAAATATGATTAAAAATACACAATCATATGTAATGTAGGGTGATGACTTTAGAACAGAAACTACAGAGGAAGATAAAAATATCGCTTTCCATTTCGGCTATCAAGCCGTAGTTGAACGTCGCACAAGCTTGGGGCAGGTCCCAAGATCCAGAATGCCTGATAAGGTAAAACATTAACCTTTCAATATGTTTATTTTCATCCATAAATTTAATGTCTAACAAATTTGTTTAAATCAGGGGAGCAGCACTACCGATGAGGCAAATAACCCAGTTTTAGAACCAGATGTAGATGATCCTCACGTGCAACCTGATCATTGTAGTGGGGACCAGGCCGACAATGCTACTATCAGTGAGGGCCGTGACGGTAATTAATTTCCACTTATATTTTTTTCTAATTATACCTTGATGGTTGTCCTTATAACGTTTTTTGTTTAAATGACAGAGAATGTTTCCCTTGAGGATCTTACCACCAGAGAGGAAGACAGGGCAACAGTCCTAATGGCGACAACTGGTGCACCAGGTAAATAATCTCATTGTAATTTTTTTTATTAATATTACCGAAATAGTTCAATGATATTTAAAAACTGAAAATTAAAATCTAATATTATCTGTTTTTGTAGGCGATGCCCCGTCACTAGATGAGACCAGACATCGTGACAACGCAAATAGGTTAGCGGCGACAACTGGTGCACCAGGTAAATAATCTCATTGCAATTTTTTTTATTAATATTACCGAACTAGTTCAATGATATTTAAAAACTGACAATTAAAATTTAATATTATCTGTTTTTGTAGGCGATGCCCCGTCATTGGATGAGACCAGACATCGTGACAACGCAACTAGGTCAGCGACGACAACTGGTGCACCAGGTAAATAATCTCATTGCAATTTTTTTTATTAATATTACCGAACTAGTTCAATGATATTTAAAAACTGACAATTAAAAATTAATATTATCTGTTTTTGTAGGGGATGCCCCGTCACTGGATGAGACCAGACATCGTGACTATGAAACTAGGTCAGCAGTGACAACTGGTGCACCAGGTAAATAATCTCATTGCAATTTTTTTTATTAATATTACCGAACTAGTTCAATGATATTTAAAAACTGACAATTAAAATTTAATATTATCTGTTTTTGTAGGCGATGCCCCGTCACTGGATGAGACCAGACATCGTGACTACGCAACTAGGTCAGCAGTGTGGGTCGAAAGGCACAAACAGGAGCAGAGCACGATGATATTGATGATGTAATTAGGAGCTTTAGAAATAGGAAGAAGAGAAAGAAAATTTGATAATGTAAAATATTGTATTATTATAAGACAAACGTTACCATACTTGGAACGTTTTTTGCGTTATATAAAAAACTCATTTATCATACTATTTTTATGTCAAGCATTAATTGCAATGTTTCCTTGCGTACCTTTTGTTGAATTGTTTTTTATTAGTTATTGAATATTTTTTTTTATGCTCATGAAAGTAAAAAATGAAATATAGATTGGGTATTGGGGAATTGAGAGTGATGTGAGGGGGAGGGGCCATAAGAGCTTCCACCTTCACGTGGTTGGCCCTGTTTAGTAGAGAATAATTTATTGGAGCGATTTAATCTTGGAGCAAACCTCCCTCGATCCAGTGTAGCAACAAAAAAGTCACTGTTGACTTAGTTGCTACTCTTTCAGATCGTGGGAGGCTTGTTCCAAGTTCATGCGATTCCAATAAATTGTTCTTGAAATGAAGAGGAGCTTATTCAGGTATGTTTTGACATTTTCAACATATGTTCTAACATTATCATAAGAATGCATCTTAGAGTAAAAAATACTACATCAATTAATTGTATTTATTGTATAGATAATGATGGATTTTGATTGACTTGGCAGTGCAGGTACAAATCCTCTTGCATCATGAGCAATACAACTTGTCAACCAGGGTCATGTCCAGGATATTTTTGCTTGTGCGCTTGACCAGGTTTGTAATGTCACATTTTTTAAGTTCCTTTATAGTTCATAATTCAATATTAAGCTTGTTCATGATTATTATCTAGGTTTTTTGTATGTGTTTTTTCATCTATTTGATTGTAAGCAACTCTGCATGTTTCCTGTTGTTCACTATGATTTCTCCATTTACCACTCCCAGGATGAATCCGACTTTATTGTTACATAGGTTACTTTACTGTTACTATGATTTCTCCATTTACGATTTCATAGGTTACATCATGTAAAGTTGTCAATCTCAGGTTGGTGATGAGCTTTAGTTCTCCAGATTTGGGGCTTTTCTGATATTTTCTCCCTCATGTCATTCCCGCATCACCTCGTTGTTTGAGCATGCCAATTTTCTACCACTTGTACCAATTGGCACATGTCAATCTCTGAGTGGTGCCACATTTCACTTATTTTCAGTGAGAGTTTAGGGTTTCTCTAACATAGCTTCAGAAATCTGATTCAGTGCCTGCTTGAATATCGTCACATAATACTCATGGTTTGGATTGATGAGCATGTTCTAAATGGTTGGTTGATTCATAAGAACCACCCATATAGTCATCTTGAGATATTTCAAAAGTTTTCTCGGGTTTCCTTTTTCACCGTTTCTAGTGGGTGGGATGGTGTGGGGTGATCCATCAATAATGGTGCTCTTGTAGTAGGGAATTTGTTTTTGGGGATATAAAGGAGCATTTGATGTAGATATCCCATTGGATGCATTCATAGATGGGCACGAGAGGTCAAGAATTTAAATTAAAAATATGCAACCTCTAGCATGGCAACCTGAAGGCCGCGAGAGACACTGGTTAAAGATTGTTTTGTGCCGGCCTTAATATAGTCGTGATTTCTTTCTATTATCTTAATGCAAATATATAGTCCGGTCTCATTAAAATGAGGATTGTGGTTGTATTTCTCTTTGGTTTTTTCTCTCTTAATGCTCCAGAAGTTGCCAAAAGTTGCGATAGTTGTTTAGTTTTCCCGTTACAACTTAAAAGTGGTTTTTAGCAATGGGAGTCATGTTTTTTAAGGTTCATACTAATATGAAGATCTTGTAATTCTATATTCAGGATAAGAGAAGATGGCCTCTGCTTTGGGCAGCATGACAACAATTGCCACATCTACCTCATTGGGTAACAATGGAAAGGGGAAGAAGTTGGGTGCAATGTTTGATAATTATGGCAGACAATTGTCTTCTCTTTCAGTTTTTTCACCCATTTCCTTTAATCGCTCAAGCAGAAGAGGGACTCTGAGATTACGCGACAGAGAGAAGGTAGTTAATACAAGAGCTATGGAAAGGGAGTTGTACTTCAACAAGGATGGCTCAGTGACAAAAAAATTGCAGGTCAGAGAAAAAATTATGTTTAAAGGAAGGTCACCTGCACGTGAAACTTCACTACGGTGGATCTTTCCTTGTCCACTTATATTCGATTTTAATGTGTTATTTTAATTTTTCATGGAGGGTTGTTTTGGCATATGGTCTGGCATTCAATTGCACACTTACCGAAAGCATTGTCAATTTGTCTGGCAGGTGGTGTGAACAAACTTGCTGATCTTGTTGGAGTCACCCTTGGGGCGAAGGGAAAAATGTTGTCTTGGAGAGCAAGCATGGTTCTCCGAAAATAGTTAATGATGGTGTGAAAGTAGCTAAGGAGGTAATTTGTAGATGTGTGCTCTGGTTTTCTTTTTAACGTTGTATTAGTTCCCCCTCTTAAATGTCTTAGATTTGGTAGGCATAATTTGAAAACTCAAAGGTGAAAGGAAACATATTTGTTACCCAGTGGTCTACTTGGCCTATGGACTAGACACATTAGAGTAATGCATAAAGCTTTTCACAACAATAAAAGGAAAGGGTTATGGATGAGTCAAATTTTATTGTTATTGACAGTGTAATGAAATGTATCTCAATGCTATGGTTTTGGCCTTTTTATTGGTTGAATTAGAGGACCCAGTTGAAAATATTGGGGCCAAGTTGGTAAGGCAAGCTGCGACAAAGACAAATGATTTAGCTGGGGATGGAACCACAACATCCGTTGTTCTTGCACATGTTGGAATATTAAAAAATTCTAGAACAATGAATGGAGAATAAATCTCCCTTCCTCTAACACAGAGAAAATAAAAATTTCTTTGACAGGAGACAGAGTTTCAATACTTTGAAAACAAACTTCTATTCCCTTCAATAACTCAAAAAAAAACTATTACACTACTTCCTCACTGAGAGGGATTACAAAATTATGACCGCTACAAAACGCAGTGCATAAAACCAACTCACTGTATGTTCAAAACAAACATACTCTGTCTCTAAAACACTCTGCTGTGTTTTTCCCTTTCGCACTGCTGTGCATACACACTTAAAAAGTTACACTCAGTTTTTCACTTTTTACACACTGCTATGTAATAAAAAATTTACGTACTGTCTATAAAAAAAATACCAAGCTTTTTCGACCTTTTTATTTTTATATGCCGGAACATATAAAACATATTATAATAAACCCTCTTTTAAAAAAAATAAAATTAAAACTAAATTCTATGGCCCACCTTTCATTTCGCATATGATATATATATAACATATGTATATATTAAAGCATACATAAAATTAAATTATCAAAACATTAAAGAACCCTTTCCGTCGGACTTCAAAAGTCCGAATAGATTGAATTTCAAACCAAATTCGCGTTCCAAAATGGGATGCTGACGTCTGCCTAATTTATAACGCGAATTCTCAATCCAATGTGCCTTATAAAAAATTCGGGTCCGGTTTTCAGGTTTTCAGATTCCCTTCAATTTCATGCGATCCAATATTAATGCTCCACATGTCCTCCTTTTGAATTTACAAAACTGGCGGGTAAATTTCTGTTTTTTTAATTTCTGGTTGGTGAATTGCGTTAATGCTGGTTGTTGTGTTTAAATACAATCCTGTACAGAAATATGGCTACGGCCGTCTACAAAAAAAAAATTGCAGGAATTTTAAATGCTGAATTAAATTTTTGGATGGCGTGCAAGCAACCTCCAAAAAAAAATGTTGCTGCTGCATCCGTCCTTCTGCTGCAGCAGTTGAAGTTAAAATTCAATAGCACAGGGTTTAATAAGTGAGGGTGTAAAGGTAACTTTTTGTAGATAGTACTGGATTAAGATCATCTATTCATTTTTGTAGGGTCTTATGGTGTTTGGTTTTTTAGTTTTGGGTTGGGCTTATTGAGTCTAAGATAGTTTTTGAGTGAAAAAATTGTTATCAGGTATTAAAAAATTTTGGTTCTTTTGTCAAAATTTATGAGCTTGTTAGGAAATACAAAACTGACAATGGTTGTATCTTAAATTTGTGGAAAATAATTTAAAATGAAACCTTTTTGTTTAGGTTGTTGCAGCAGGTGCAAACCCCATTCAAATTACTAGGGGCATTGACAAGACAATAAAGGCCCTTGTTTCGGAACTCAAAATTTTGTCAAAGGAGGTAAACGCTTGCCTTTTGAGTAGGCTGGTTTTCCTTTTTGCTGATGGTTTGGTGTATCTAATTGAATTAGTTGCCTAAGGTATTTTTGTTTGCAAACTCCTTTTCATTTTTCATACAGTATTGGCCTTGTGGAATACATTTGATTGTGTGGTATTGTTAGATCTACAACATTTGTAGTTGTTTAGTCTTATGGCCGAGGTGCACTTTTATTATGGAAATAGTTGATGCAATATTGTCATTTAATCCTTACTGCAGGGTAGCATGTTGAGAAGTTTCTTGTGAAACATTTTGTATTCAAAATGACACTTGATCCTATATAGCATCATGCACTTGACTTCAAAATTCATATTCAAAGTGTGCTAGACAATTCTTGCAAAATTTCAAATATTTATGTTGTTTTAAACCATTATCTTTTTCATGTATTGGATGCTGAAAATGTGAAAAAGACTTTGGTATGAAACCAACCGGTGAATAATTTCCAGCACAACAACCACTTCCAAGACATGATTTAGAAGTAGAACAAATGTGCTTATGAAGCATAGAAAGATATCCTTGATGCATTGTCAATGTTTGGCTAGGGTTATTTTTGGAGAAAATAACTCCTTATTCCTAGAATAGTGATCTTCAATACAAGCAAATGCCAGAGAAGAGAGATCATCGTGTGACATAAACCTATTAACAAAAGTGAATAGGGAATGATTATTAATTATGGCATACTAAGTTGTCAGTGATTTTGACTATTTGTCTTTAACATGTAAAAATGTTAAATTCCAAAGTTACATCATCATGGTTTGGCATCATGAGCTTGACTAATTGTCCACCATGCTCATAATTTCATTGTTGTATTCATATCTATAAACAATGTTTCAAATAATAATAAAAAAGTTATATAAGAAAAATATAGACCTCCATGCTGCTGCTCCTTGTGAGACAAAGTCAAAATTGCATTACACAATCTGACACATAAGAATCTCCTATATCATGGTGGTATGTATCCAAATTCTTATAATAGTGTCTTCAAGACTTATGTTGACATTTCCAATGAGATATTTAAGAAATGAAAGATGGAGCCTTCTTCATTGTTGTATATGTAACAATATTTTATTAATATAAAGATTGATGGTTTTGTCTTTCTGAAAATGAAATGTAAAATAATTTATTGTGGTCAATTGAAAAGTTTTTTTTTTAAAGCTTTTCATTATGGAAGGGCGACATAGATATATGCCCTTCTAATTGAAATTCAGACCCGCCCTTCAAATTTGATCACTGTGTGGGACCTTAACAAACAATAAAACTATTCCGTCGCACGTTATATAAAACATATAACAAAACCTTTGTCAAAACTTCAAACGAACCCTTTAGCCGTGGGTATTTCATCACGAATTGATCATTTTACCATGTACCTTCTTCTAGAGGAATATTATTCCACTTGATTAGGTACTTCATAATGGTTATACGTCAAAGAGATACAAAATGTTTATCTATAACTTTTTGTGGTTCAAGAATCAACTTTCATTCTTCATCTAATTTTGGAAGTTCTATTTACATTGGCATATTTTTTCCCAAAACCTTTTTAGGCAAGATACATGAAAAACCTTATGAATGCAAGAAGAAGGAAAATATAACTTCTATACCACTTGTGCAATCCTATGAATAATTATTTAGGGCCATAACATTTTTGAGCTAATTCTTTATTCTTCTTTTTCTTGAATGAAGATTGCTTATAATGTTATAATCTAAAAAATACCCAATTACCCTCCTCAAATTATCTTTCACTTCAATGTTGTTCCCCTTGTTGTTTTATCATGTTTCATGCCATTTGAAGGTTTTCCATAATAATTTTCAAAGTTTCTTTAGTATTTTCCATATGTGACTCTGTTTCCTATACTTTGGACTTATCTTGCAAAAAGTATGAGATAATAGGAGTTGGATATCCATAAAGGGCCTTAAATGGGGAAATTTTAGTAGATGTGTGATAGGTAGTATGATAGTATCATATTACCATTCTTCCTTGAGGAACCCACTTCATCCATTAAGATTGCTTTTCTAAAGAGTAACATTGTAGATAACCTTAAAAACATTTGTTAATTATTTTTGTTTGACCATTTGATTGTGTTTGATATGTAGAACTCATGGTAGCTAGTGTTTCTCCACTCATATTAAATAATTATTTCCAAAATTTTCTTGTTACTATTACTTTAGGAAAACCATGAAGACTATGAATTTCTTTCATGGACACTTCTGCCACTTGGCTTGTTGTTTATGTACTTTGAGCTCTACAAAAAAAATCTACAAAATTTGTCTATATAAATGACCACAAAAATGTAATACTTACCTTTATATTTCAGTAACCCCGTAATAAAGTCTATTGATATATCTTCTAGTCTTTGAATATGTATGTGGAATGGTTGAAGTAACCCTAGAGATTTTACTATCTCTCTTTTATTTATTATGCAAACTTGACCTTCTCTTACAAAATTTTGAATATCTTTCTTCATTCCTTCCAAAATATATTTTTTGATCCTTTGAGATGTTTTAAGGAACCCTGCGTCCTACCATCAGAGATACATGGGACTCCCTTAATATTTGTTTATTCAAATATGCTTGCGTGCATAAAAATATTCTACATTTGCACCAAAGTATATCTCTCTTTCACTCCCAATGCTCCATAGAGTTCATCCCATCATTTATAAATTTTAGTTTTTGTTTAGTACTATTGTCATTTTTCCATTATGGCAAGCTTCTTCTAGCCACCTAGGAATAGAAAATGTAATTTGATATAAATTTGAGGCCTCTTCTATTTTAGAAAGAGCATCATGTACTAAATTTTCCTTACCCTTTTTGCAGATTATCTCAAAATTAAAACTTTGCATTTTTCTCCTCATTTTTGTTAATCTTCCAATGAAATCCATAGCTTCAAAAAATAATTTATGCTATCATGGTATATCTTGACTTTAAAGTACCTCCCAATGATATGCTATCCCCATTTTTTATTGCATGTAATATTGCTTCCATTTATTTTTCATATGTAGATTTCACCAAATATTTTCTTTGAATTCCTTGCTTTTAAAAGCCAATGATATCCCTTATTGTGTTAATGTTACGTAAATTCCTTGTCCTAGTGCCTCACACTCTACTATGAATGTTTTACCAAAAGTAGGTGCAACCGATGTTGGTGTAGAAGACAGGCATCCATTAAAAGAGAGAATGCCAAAGTAGCCTCATCATTCCATATAAATGATATTTTCTTCAAGAGATATGTGAGTGGACTTGAAATGCATGCATAATTCTTAACAAATTATCAATAACATCATGTAAGTCTAAAAAATATTCTAAGAACCTTGATTTTCTTAGGAATAGATCATTTTGTAATAGCTTGCATCTTTTGAGGCTCCAACTTCACTCCTTCCTTTAAAACAATATGAACCAAATACTCGAATTCTTATTTCCCAAAAGCACATTTGGATTTTTTACATAAAATGATTGTTCTCAATAATTTATATAACTTTTCCACATGTTTAGTGTGGTATTCCCATGATTTATTATAAATATGTGTATTATCAAAGAAATCCAACACAAATTTTATAAGATGGGATCAAACAAAATTGTTCTTAAGTCAAGCCCGCCGGACTTCAAACGACGATAAACCATAATTCAAACAAAATTCGCGTTCCAAAATAGCTTGCTGACGTCGGCCAATTTTGTGACGTGAAAACCAATTGAATTCTGCCCTAATCTTTTTTGGGTCCGAAGTTGGGCTGGCGCACGGAGAGAGAGTTGTGACGCGAATTTCTTATCAAATTTGCCCTAATATTTTTCAGGTCCAGATTTCCACTGCGAGAGCGGCCCAAACAAATATCCGCTCCAATCAATTTCTTCCATGTGTCCTCAATCAAATGTTGCCCTGTTCCCGGATGCGGGTGCACTCGATGGCGTTTAAGGCGATGGGACATGGATGTGGCGATTTCATATCAATCGCTTTGTTTTAACGCTATTCAATTAAGTTCCAAGGTTTTCACATTTGGAACAATGGACATCGGTACTCTATCTGTTGCTTTACTATTCTACATACTGCTATTTCACTTTCTTATAGATGCCTCGGGCATATTTGGATGCTTTCTCAGATTATCGATAATCTCCATGTGGACCGTTACTGGGTTTTATATCAAGTCCCTGTATGTGACATGGGGTATTTTTCTATCATTGTCTGGGGTGGGACTTCCACTTTTCTGGATGGATATTTGGGTTCCAATCATCAGATGTGAAAATGTAATGACTTCATGGACTGTTTTACTTCATATAATATATTCAAAACAACGTTAAAAAAAATGATTAATGTTTATCACTCTGCCTTCAAAACTAGCGATGTTGGTTTATTGATATGGTCTGATGGTCTTTTTATATTTTGGACATATCACACTCCTCACATGATTAGCGTTTTTCTCTGTTCAAGTATTTTGGGTACTTTAATTTGTATTTGGAACAATGGACGTCGGTACTCTATCTGTTGCTTTACTATTCTACATACTGCTATTTCACTTTCTTATAGATGCCTCGGGCATTTTTGGATGCTTTCTCAGATTGTCGATAATCTCCATGTGGACCGTTACTGGGTTTTATATCAAGTCCCTGTATGTGACATGGGGTATTTTTATATCATTGTCTGGGGTGGGACTTCCACTTTTCTGGATGGATATTTGGGTTCCAATCTTCAGATGTGAAAATGTAATGACTTCATGGACTATTTTACATCATATAATATATTCAAAACAACGTTTTTTCTCTTGTGAAAAAAAAATGATTAATGTTTATCACTCTGCCTTCAAAACTAGCGATGCTGGTCTATGTTGCTGGTTTATTGATATGGTTTGATGGTATTTTTATATTTTGGACATATCACACTCCTCACATGATTAGCGTTTTTCTCTGTTCAAGGATTTTGGGTACTTTAATTTGTATTTGGAACAATGGACGTCGGTACTCTATATGTTTCTTTACTATTCTACATACTGCTATTTCACTTTCTTATAGATGCCTCGGGCATATTTGGATGCTTTCTCAGATTGTCGATAATCTCCATGTGGACCGTTACTTGGTTTTATATCATGTCCCTGTATGTGACATGGGGTATTTTTCTATCATTGTCTGGGGTGGGACTTCCACTTTTCTGGATGGATATTTGGGTTCCAATCGTCAGATGTGAAAATGTAATGACTTCATGGACTGTTTTACTTCATATAATATATTCAAAACAACATTTTTTCTCTTGTGAAAAAAAAAAAAGATTAATGTTTATCACTCTGCCTTCAAAACTGGCGATGTTGGTTTATTGATATGGTCTAATGGTATTTTTATATTTTGGACATATCACACTCCTCACATGATTAACGTTTTTATCTATTCAGGGATTTTGGGTACTTTAATTTGTATTTGGAACAATGGACGTCGGTACTCTATCTGTTGCTTTACTATTCTACATACTTCTATTTCACTTTCCTATAGATGCCTCGGGCATATTTGGATGCTTTCTCAGATTGTCGATAATCTCCATGTGGACCGTTACTGGGTTTTATATCATGTCCGTGTATGTGACATGGGGTATTTTTCTATCATTGTCTGGAGTGGGACTTCCACTTTTCTGGATGGATATTTGGGTTCCAATCTTCAGATGTGAAAATGTAATGACTTCATGGACTGTTTTACTTCATATAATATATTCAAAACAACATTTTTTTTCTTGTGAAAAAAAAATGATTGTTTATAGTCGAAGCGCTGCAGGGTGGTTTATTATATTAATATTTCACGGCCATTGGAACGCCCACAATTCATAACAAATATTGGAGATTTACTGTCCTGTTTTAAAGTTTCATTTTAAAAAAAAAATTGAACCCACCATTGGTATACCCACGCCTTGTAAGCGTCGGAATTGTGACAACTTAAAAATGTCGGAAGAGCGATAGTATAAAAACGTCGGAAAAGCGACGTCTAAAACGTCGGACCACATTTCGTTGGAATTGCGACAATTTACAAACGTTAGAAGAGCGATGTTCAAAATGTCGGACCACATTTCATCGGAAGAGCGACAGTTTACAAACGTCGGAAGAGCGACGTCCAAAACGTCGGACCACATTACGTCGGAATTGCGACAGTTTACAAACGTCGGAAGAGCGACGTTCAAAATGTCGGACCACATTTCGTCGGAAGTGTGACAGTTTACAAACGTTGAAAGCGCGACAGTTTGGGAAACGTCGGAAGAGCGACGCTTGTTTGGAAGCGACGGAAAATGTGTCGGTAGTGCGACACTTTTTAAGTGCGTCGGAAATGCGACGGGCTGGCAAACCATGTTTTTCCCATCCTCGAACTGTCGCTCTTGCGACAACTATGTGTCGGAATAGCGATGAATTGGCCGTCGAAAATTCCGCCAAATTTTCCAGTGCGAGGTTGACACAGTGAAAGGAACTTTCCTCTTGGTATCTGTTTCATTTTTTAACGAGGTTGACACAAGAGAAGAACCATCCTCATGGAATCTATCAATCTACTCTCTACAATCTACGTATATAACCTACTGATTCATTTTTTAATGAGGTTGACACAGGAAAATAACTGTCCTCATGGGTCTGTTTTATTTTTTAACGAGGTTGGCATAGTAAAAGAATCATCCTTAGGGACACTTGTTTCATTTTTTAACGAGGTTGACACAGTAAAAGAACCATCCTCATGGACACCAGTTTCATTTTTTAACAAGGTTGACACAGTAAAAGAACCATCCTCATGAACATGTTTAATTTTTTAATGAGGTTGACACAGTAAAATAAATCTCCTCAAGGACACCTGTTTAATTTTTTAACGAGGTTGACATAGGAAAAGAACCGTCCTCATGAACATGTTTCATTTTTTAATGAGGTTGAAATAGTAAAAGAACTCTCCTCAAGGTGACCTTGTCATGGCTTCCAACTGGAAGAAAGACATGTCAAGGGACACTCCTCGATCATGACTTCCAAAAGGTCTTCATCAGATTGAAGAACAATTCTTTGGAAGGAACACATGTCAAGGGACTCAAAAGGGATAGGAACATTACGTTGAAATAATCCCATAGAGTTTTTCATGTCAATTACCGGATCGAAGTCAAAGGAAGTCGAGCAAATAGTGAAAGGCTCACTTGCATCGGTAATTGAAAACATGGGATTGGTTGCCACATAATTAACCCGTGGTGGGGTAGATACCAATTCTATATAAGGGAAATTTAGGGGTGTCGGATTATTGGTAATCGAATCAAGACTAATGAATGAAAGCTGGTCTATGGTCACAATGTTTCCATTGTGAGGGAAAGACATCACACGAAAGAGTGTCGATATGACAGCTTTCATTTCATAGATAGAGTCTCGCCCAAGGAGTAAATTGAAATCCAAGGGGCCTCGAACTACCATAAGATCCATATAGATAGTTTTACCTTCCAAGGTAATAGGAAACTTAGGAAGGATCCCTAAAGGTTCACTAATGGTTCTGTTAAAAGCTGACAGATTCTGCGTAACAAGAACAAGCTGAGGGGAACCCAAAGCTTGCCAAGCAGTTGAGGATAAAATACTAATAAAAGCACCTTCATATACATGTGTGCGGCGTACATTCTTACCACAATCCTTCATAATGATTTGGAAAGGGATGGAGGAAGGAAGACAAGGTTCTGTCAGTCTATTCCAATCAAAGGAAAAGACCTCTGTACTTGGAGGGGGTTCTGTAGAAACAGGTGAGATGCCCCCTGGCGTAGAAGAATCTGATGTAACAAGAAGAACTTGAGCGGTATGAAGTTCACTCTCTATAGGGAGAATGGGATCGACCAAATGTGAAATTGAGTCGACCACTTGATCAACTAATGGATCATCAAACTGAGTGATATCAGTTTCACTCTCCAATGGAAGAGTTGGATTGACTGTACTTGGAATTAGATCAATCACTCTGTCAGTTGATGGTAGGTTGGGAGAAAATTGATGGTAACCAATTGGAAATTTTTTTTTGTGGAACAGTAAGGTTTTCCAACAATTTTGAGGCTGCATCCATGTGAGGGAAAATGTGAGTTTGATGACTCCCTTTGCGTAACCTACAAGGAAACCTAACTTGACCCTTTTTCCCAGGAACCTGACAATCACTGGTTGATGGATCAACAGTAAGTTGATGGGATTTTTTTGACCATACTTCCAAGACCTTAGGAATACCAGGACAATTGATAAGGAAGTGATCACCCTTACAAATCTTGCAAGGGAATTTGGGTTTACGATGCATGTTGGATGTTTCCTCAACACTACTAACACTTACAACCATGGTTGACTGGTTGACTTATTTCTTATCTTGCTTCTTCTTCTTCTTCCCTTTCTTCTTCTTCTTAGCCACCTAGTTACTAGTGTCAAGGCTTTTACCAATAAAAGAGGAAGAAAGGGAGGAATAAATATTGGGCGAAAAAGGTAAAGGGTCAACATGAGGTTGGTGATGTTGAGATGGTGAAATCTGTTGAGGTGAAGCATCCGATTGAGGTGGAACAATTGGAGTATTCGGGGCCAACGAAGTTGAAAATAACCATATCGGTAAACCTATTGTAAATCTAGGTAATGAAAATGTAGCCATATAAGGAGGACCAACATTTCCAAAGCAAGGAAAATTACTAGGATTCTCATTAAGAGGGGTTCCTTTGTTGGTAAATTCCAAAACAGTTGCCATTAGATTAAACTTCAGTGAATTTTATTAACAATTTAAAACTAAAATTAATAATTCACAATTCACACCTAGCAATTAAATTTCACAATCCACACCTAAGGTCTCTAAAAATTAAAAAAAACAAATGAACACGCGCTAACAAATCTAGGAGTCAAACCACACACAAAAAGTATATTCCCGCACTAAAAAACACTAGTTGGTGATGAAATCCAACATCTTAGAATTTTAATGCAGAAATGGCGGTTGGAATAGTTACCTTGACAACCTGCTTAATGAAACAAATCGGTGCAAGTTTCTCCACTTAAACCATCTCGAGTGAAGAGAACCCTCTGGAGAGTCCAAGTGAGTCTAGTCGACGTCTGATCTAGGTACAGTGGGACCTTCCCTCCACCGTCACCTTGGGAAAGAATCCTAAAGTATATAGCCACTAAGGTCGCCAATGGGAACAAATATGCCCGGGGGAATAGTCTATGATCCGATATACACGCAAAGGCAGAGTATCAAGCTCAATCCCCTTGAAGGCTCCTTGACATAATGCAAGGTTTACCGACAAGTGACCCCAGGCTCCTCGACAATGGTCTATCCGAGGTTCACCGTTTTTAATACATGCACATATTCTATCATTCCCAATGAGATAGGTATGATTACCTCACTGGTTCGGATATGATCTCATGCTTGACTCCTTTAGGAGGAGCTTCCCAGAGCATACATGCAACAATTGGAATTTTCCTACCGCAAGATGCTACTGTTTGAATAGTTTCTTTGGAAAGTTAACTACAACCTATTCCAAAGCACTAATCCTGAGCTAGATTGGTGGAAAGAGCCCTAAAAATGTAAAAATTACTAGATGAATGTGTTATTTGGGATGTTATTACTCAAAGGGTAAATGGATATCAAAACCAATGGTGTTATGACCCGACCCAAAACTGAATGCAATTGAATATGATAATGTAATCTTTTCAATTCGATGAATCCTAACTAAAGTAAGGAGAGAGTTTCCATTCGCTTCCAACAATGCAAAAATTGATCAATAAGAGAAAATATAACAAATTCTCTAATGCACTAATTTCATCAAGAAAAACTAATGCTAATCAATTTTATTTTTATATTTTTAAAACAAGCATAAAAACATGTAAATTCAAATCAAAGAAACTGATCTAAATCTACGATTGATTTTTCAGAATGTAAACTATGCAGTTGTAATTTATGCACAATTCACTTGAAAAGTATGCAAATGTAGTCTATGCACATTTTTCATTCATATTCTGAAAATGAGAATTATAATAATGCAAATGTAATATATGCAAGAGAATTCTCAAACAAAAGATGATTCTAATGTAATATAAAGAACCAATCAAGTGTAAGTAAAGAAAATTGGGTGAGAGTTCCAAAGATCAAAAAATAAAAACACTCAAAGGCGATTAACACTCAGACACAATTTAGCCCCCCAAAAATTGTTAAGAGACTGAGACAAACCTCGAAGTAATGACCAAAGGAAATCAAATTAAGAATTTCTCAAAAATAATATTCAAAACATCCAATTAACTTAACATAGATTGATGAGATTGTAAGAATTGCTGAAAGAAATTCACCCAAGGCTTTTGACAGTCAAAACAAGATTGGGTAAATACAGAGAATCATGTAATCTGGTTCCAGAAAAGAGAATTTTTATTTTTTCAAAAATTTTCCTTAAGTCCGCAGGTTTAAATACAAAAAGGTGCGGTACCGCACTGTTTGTACATAAAAACTGTGGAGGTTACCGCACTGTTTTGAAAGAAAAAGTGCGGAGGCCAGAAAACATATAGAAAAAAATAAATTCTGATCTACTTTTCAGGGATTCTAATAGATAATTTACCCAACCCAGTGTAGACTAATCAAAATCAGAAAAAATATTTCAAAAGTCAAACTCAAAAAATGAAAAAGAAAACTAAGTTCGAGAAATCCCCAGCGGAGTCACCATTTTGTTAGGCGGATAAATCGTTCTTGCAGACAAGAAGGATCTCCCTAGTATCGCAAGGATAGATAGAAAAAAACAAGACAAATGTAAACTACTTTCTCTAGATTATGTATGATTTAGAATTTTCTATGATGAAGAAAGGACCTACCTGTGATCCAATGCTAGTTGTATTCTTCTTTCCGTCGCTCCAAAGAAGTCACCTCTTAAGACCTGCAATCAAAGACATGGAAGAGAATCAAAAGCACCTACACAATATACTAATTCATAAATCATAAATCTATCTTAATGATCAAGGAATTTAAGAAATAAGTCATTCAAGTAATCACATAAACAACTTATTGAGAAAACATGATCCATTTGTATTATCTTTAAATAAGAGAAGGAGTCTTACAACTGTGTTCGCCTTGATGTTGTACAGGTCCTTCCGGGCTTCAGAACAAGCATTTTCCTTTGGTCTGACAAGCCCTTCCACTCTTTGAACCAGCCTAAATACGAGTGTGTAATCGTTCTCGCATGGATAATGGCTAGCAAAAAGAGTATGTTTCCTCAACAATTATCTTCTCTAATGTATATGAAGTACAAAGCAAGTACTTTTTTACATATCAGTCTCTACCCTTGAGACTGAACCATGGCTTCAATTTATAGTAGAAGGGAAGTGGTTTCAGTTCCAAAAAGGAAGGGATAATTCCTCTCATAAAGGGATTAAGCTCCAAATACCAAGGGATAGGCTCCTTTAATGAAGGGATAAAGGTTCATGAATGGAGGGAGTGAAGCTTCGACCAGATAACGCCTTCTAGAAGCTTCTAGTTGGGAGAATATTCGATCAGCTGGGCTTCTATAACTTACTTTTTCTTCCATTTTACCTTTTATGGGGGTCTGCAGTTTTAATACACAAAATGTGCGGTAGGTACTGCAATTTTTCTTTACAAATGGTGCGGTACCGTAGGTAATGGCTAGGAAAAGTGCGGAACTAGGGTTTTTATGATTTTTATGAGCTTTTCTCCAAATCCAAGACTTGGTTTAGGAACTTTAGGGTTTTAGACCTCTAAGGGAGCATTATATAGGTATTAATGAACCCATATAGACAGTAAAATGTCATGGTGACAAAATAATGTGTAATAGGAACTCACCTCTATTGTATCTGGATTGATGCTCCTTCCTGCAAGCCATGTTATAACTCACACACCCTCCAAACTTACACTGTAGATATGCAATGAATTGCAGAGCCTCTTTCATGAGGATTTTCTCATACACATATTCAATGTGCCCCCTTATTCTCATGCCATCCAGAAATTCGTTGGCAGGTTGTGTATTTTTACTCTATTTATAATCCATCAGCGATTTTGTTGAATTTTTTGATGTTGGGTCATTGATTCATTAGTCGCGTGCACCAAAGACGAACAATTTCATGAGGAAGAAGAATAATTTCATCTCTTCGAAGGCTAGGGAGACAATAGATCATTAGTTGTGGTCTATTCAGCCCACCTTCAAGCCTCTACCAACAATAGGCTTTTACGAAGGCATAGTTCAGGTGTTTCTGGTTGGTCATAGGTAACAGGGCCTTCAATTAACAAATGCGCACCATAATTATGATATAATATATCAGCTAAATATGATCAAAAAACTATCTTGGTCTACTTTTGAGGGAGCATAGGCACATGAGGCTGAAAAAAATTTGTGGTGAAATTAAGAAAAATCTCATGATTATCATCACAATCCCCTACTCATTCTGTGACCAGAGCTGCTATGTGACTAGGGATGCTATCTTCACCTTCGTTAGTGTTGTCACTTTTTGGATTCGATATTCTGTAATTCGCTAGATTCTAAGTGCTCACAATGTGCTCGGGTAGTAGCCTCACGACCTAGGCGTCGATATTGCCCAAACAAAATCCAAGTTTCAAATTATATTACTATGGAATGCCTGCAATGACAATAATAAGCATTGAGAAACCATGTATTAATGCAAGTAAACAGAGTATAGATATACTATAAACACCATTAAATATGTGTATACATATATATCAGATGGTTTTTTCTCATTTATATATAAAATTATACTGTCATTGGTACTTTGGAGCGACATGGATAATGTTTCAAATAACAAACATACATCACAAAATAGGAATTCATCTGCCTCCAACATGTGTATGGCATGTCCCATCTTTGGCCTCTTGGTAGAAGTTGGATCCACACAACGCAGGGATGCCAACAATTCTCGTTTCAATGCCTTGTATGAGGGTTTAACCTCGAGCAATGGACCTACTAATTCCTAAGGCTTTTGGCTCACCACCATCATTTTTAGCCATTCTACCAAGTTTACCTCCATATATTCAAACCCAAATAGATTCATTCCTTTTTGAGACCTTAAATTTATGCCTCGGTTAATTTAAATTAAAGTATTAAAGAAATTAACCAATGGATTGAAGCTTACATGTAAGTACTGAAGAAATCTAGAAATGGATTGAAGGGAACTGGATATTCTAACCTACCCTCTCCCATAATAAACATGGATTCTTCCAAAAATAATCTCCATGATAAGTACCACAAAACTGTAGACATCACTTCTCTCATTTAGCATTCATGTACCAACATACTCCTGTGCAATGTAGCTAAATATACAAGGCACCATAAAACACCATTAATCGAATAACAACAATCCAAAATACCCAATATCCTATTAACCTCTCAGTCCAACGGATCAGTATGGTCTAACTGCATAATAAAAGTGAAATAATACACAAACATGATTCATTCCTTGACCAAAGCTAACAATTTTCATTGGTTCTAGGCCAGTAATACAACAAAATGCAAAACATATACAAGAAAAACTGAATCACAAAACACCATGAAATGCTAGCAAGATGAATAACAAGAGAGGTCCCTAATACCTCCCACAACATCTCATCAAGTCTAAATTTTTCCCAGTCCCGTAGATTGGGATGCTCTAACAACATAATAAAAGAGAAAAAAATGCATAAACCTGATTCTTTCTTGCACCAAAGCTAATGATTCCCCTCAGTTTGTAGACCAATAATCTAGCAAAAAGATAAAACATTTGAGAGGTTTAGTACGAGAGATTGGGCCTTGAAAATAGATAGCATGATAGGGATCAATATTTACCCAAAATCTCCCCTTACCCGTGTTTCGACATAGCTTTTCTTATATCCAAGGAGCTTGGCCAACCTAAAATCTGAAACCTTAGCATTTGATTGCTTATCCAGGAGAATGTTGCTAGGTTTTATATCTCTATGAATTACCTTGGGATCCAATGCTTCATGTAAATATGCTAACCTGCACACAACCATGACTCTAAATTATTAACAAAAACATCTATAAATGATGCATAGCCATTTAATTTTACAATTTTACAATTTATTTCTAGTTTCAAACAATTTACATATATATCCACACCAAAAAATTGGGAGAAAAAAACAGAGCATCCAACCATAGTAGCTCTCAATATTAGGTGATATTAGGCATCCGTTTCGGAGGTTGAGAAACTAATTTCAGGATAGGGAGAGTTGAAATCTCATCAATTATATAATATATTATATCTATGGGTTATGGAAAATAGAAATTTGATGAAAACAACGAGACTCTCATAATAAAATTAGCGTTTCATTTATTCTCTCATTCCTAGAAAGTATGATTTTACTCATCTGTCAACAAGGAGTTTAAATTTGAGTAACCTTTGCATATGTACTCCACTTATTTACATTGGAAGGAGAAATTGAATCAAGCATAAAAGGATAAAAATGGCCCTACCACCAAGATAGAGTACAAAGGAAAAAATGACTGCAATTGGAATGCTAACCACATAGTATGCCCAAGATTTGCATAGGCACCTAAATTTTTCCATCCACATCCTCTAGCAATACCTGCAAAGGTGTTGAAATTTTAGAAAACATTATCTCTGAGGTAGGTGTGTGGGGGTGAGTGTGATTCTAGACTATTCCAGATCTGAAGAAATCTATGGGAAATATTTTCTTCCTGATAGAACACCTTGGATGCCATCCAAAATGGTTGAGGATGCAAGTAGTGACATCATGCTTGAAACATAGTCAACTACCTCTCCTTCATTGCTATAAGCATAACCCCAGACATTTAGAATAGAGAATAAAGTAGCTCCTATCACAAGGGCCTCCATGGCTGACATATAAAGTGTATCATGCATTGAGAACTGTGAAACACATGAGTGTCCAATTCCTACTTCATTGGAAACTCATGTATTGCAATGTAAAAAGCTAGAATTGAAATTCTGAACAAAATTTAAGGCTCGAAACTGAATATACTTAGAAATTTTTATGTTAGTGACATATTTGAATCAATTGTACCAACCTCACAGCAACACCCAAATGAAAGGGAATCATATATGAAAGCCAAGCAATGTTGATGTTGCAAATAAGAAAAATTGAGCTCAGAACAAATTAAAACATTTATTAGCAGTGGAAAAACAAATGACATTATGAAGCTTTATGTATAATAATTTTTTCAGCTAAGAAAAACTTACGAGATGGAGAGAATTGACATCTTAAGATGTGGTTTGGGCAACAAACCATAGAGGAAAATAAGCATTTCAAAATACTAGTTCTCCAAGCTGTTGAAAAACATAGAGGTATTAACGCAGAACATAACATAATAGCATGACTAAGAATTTCACGTGTATTTTCATACATAAAATTGATTCCCACTGGATAAAATTTTGAAAATTTGAACACCTTGAAGCTAGTAAAAAGTAGTAGAATAAGCAAAAATAGAAAACGAGATTGAAGCAATACATGAATTTTTCAGATTCAACTACTCTCTAGAGCCAAAGGAAAATGACTCGTACACCAGATCATCAATAACGACGGAATAACAAACTCAAGAAATTTATGATATCATATAAATCTCCCCTTGAGAAGGATGTCCACGTCTTCTGGCATGTAGGGGAAATTGTAACATATAGTGAAAAAAGTTCTACATTCAGCCAATTGGAAATTTTGTTTGCCAATGCAACCCCTTTATTATGTAATACAACTTTGAATACCACTACCCAGAAAATGGGGACATGCAAAAAGAGATTTATTGTTTAGCTTAAGATCATTACATCATTGGAATGTCGATACCCTGTGATTGAATAAATTTAATGAGGTGTTGAGGAACTGCATAAGAAAACAATCTCAGAATCATCCATCTTGAAAATTTCCTTGCTTCAAAAGATATTAAAGGGTCTTGCCCAATGGATGCAATAACGTGTCCCATATATGCCCATATCACTGCAAGTAGTATGCTCTCATGAAAAAGGGAAAAAAATTGTCTCTGCATCTAAATCCCATGTAAATGATATTTCTTTGCTCCATAGGCTTGTACATAAATTTTCTCTAATGAACTTCCCATCCCCATATGTTCAGAGACACATGAGTAATGGCTAAAACAAATGCATCTGATGTTCAAAATTCAATCACATAACATAAATCAAGTTCTATGAGTTTGCATGAGAGAAAAACCATCTGAAACCAAAGCACCTGAGAAAAAACTTAAGCACATATATATTTAGGTAAAATTTTGATATGAGAATGATTCTTATAATGGGAGTGTCATTGATGTTGCGATGAGGAAGAGGGTCATTGATAATAGTAACAGGTGCAAGGGGACTACCCAAGACTCCAAGCAGAAGATGAAGATCAAAATGTTTTTAAATATCTTCGAAGGACCTGAAAAACCCTAGGTAACTATTAGCTCACTTGTATTAGAAGGGTTTCTCAAAAATACTATAAAACCTTTATCGAATTTGGAGATGGGTTTGAAGCACAACAATGAAGAGAAACACTGTTAGAATATTAGTTAATTAATTGAGTCATTACCTTTATCATGCGTTGCTTTCTGTGTTGTTTTGCAGGACCCTGAACCAACACAATCACAAGCTCACACATGAGGGTAAAGTCTGACTCGAGACGACAATGGGTATGGGAAACAAACATGAATATGTTTGTTGTGCATCATTTTGCACACATCTTCAACCTAAACCTAAAATGTGCCTAAAATATATGTGCCAGGTGTATGTTCTAGATGTCAAATAGAAAAAAAGAATGTTGACAAAGGTGGGAAGTGATTTGATTCAAAGAAGGCCTATCAACCTAATAAATGATAGCTACACAAATATTGTTTTTCATCAATCACCAAGTAGTGTATTGTCCTCGAGTACTAGAAGATTTTATTGCAATGGCACAAGAACAAATGAGTCTAAAACAGAGGCCATCTTTCGCAAATGGTGATTAATGTCGTGTGGACTGTTGTCGGTCAGTTTATTTTAATAGCGAGGAAATGTCATTTCCGCTCCAGGTGTTGTGTGGGTTGCTTGAAATTTTTCAATAATGATAGGCATAATAATACAAAACTATAGACTTCCATGTGAACATAAAATTGATCTGTGTGCACTAGCTTGGAGTTGAGTGGGTGAGGAGGAAACATGGGTGCTTCTATTCTCCTTACTTCGATTATCATTGTTCTTGCAAGTTGCAATTATGTTCCAAAAATATCTTATGATCTTAAGGAATGTGCTTTGACTCTGAGAAAATGAACAAAAAAAGTAGAGCTGCTAAGCAGAAACTCCCTGCCAATGTCCAAGAAAAAATATTATTACTTACTAGGGTTCGGTTCCCATGCAATCTAATTAAACTTATGGATTTATCAAATTTGTTCCTATGATTTTCATTTATAAGGTGGAGGTTTACTTTGCACTAATTATCCCATCTATAAGTATCACTAGATCTCGGTTAGAAACTGTTAAGGTAATGCTCCAATCAACTGCAATTTCCCCCACAGACATAATTCTGTCAAGTGTAGAATTGTAGCATATGCTTCATGGTTAAGGTTCCTTGAATATTTCCTAGTTGTTTATGTAAATGCAAAAAAGGAAATGTTGTTAGATTTTCCAATGCAGACAAGTGTAAACATGGGCTGATAATGAAAGGAGAAGGAAAAGGAATTCTAGAATCTAACCTTTACTTTTAAGAGGAACTGCAAGTTCATAGTATCCAATTGGGAGTTTTATCTTTAGCTTCAATGCTTTCAAGTCAGGCTCGTGCAACCATGTGGTATTCTCGTGGGCTATAAAATCCTTACAGGTAAAAAGGTTCGGCATCAGTGAAAATTATGTTATAAGAATTACACGTACTTTGAACCCCTTCATTGATGCAACCAGATTTGCAGTTGTTAGTTGTAGATGGAGACGAACAACATATCTCAACCAATTGTTCTCCTATTTATGACAAGGAGATTTTTCTGAATCCACGTCGAACCATGTGAAAAAATTCCTACTAAAACCAATATGTTTGTAGTGCACGACCATCCCCGCCCAAAAACACCTTAGCAAAATCATTTTTCCAACACCAGGTGCATACATATTTTCAAATTGACACAATTATTTCAACTTTGACACACAATTATTTCAATTGTGAAGAAAAAGACCATATCCTACAAAAACAAGATGTTTTTTCAAACTTATACTTACAATGTATTGTATGGTTCCATGGTCTCCTATTTCTGCGTTATTCGCTTCGCAATGGTGCATTCAAGAGCTCAAATTTTCCTATAATGCATAAAATCCCATGCCTATGCTTGTTGCACCAACCAACTTTATCTACCCTAAATTTTCAAAGCCCTGCAGTTTGTCACAATATATAGTTTCATGTCAAACATTTATTGTTTTGTCATCTCCATGTGTAATAATACACAATTTATTATTAGGATGTGAAAAAGGAAGGTCATTTACACCTCAAACATGGGCGTCAATCTTCCAAAAGAAATAATGTATGAAGAAACAATGAATTCACTGAAGCAAACAATACAACAAATTCAATACATGGAGAAACAATAAGCATTTTATGTAACATAATGCTCAATTATCTCTGTAACTAAGTTTAGGATTATTATAAGAAGACTGAATGGGAGGGGCCAAATACCTCAATGTGTTGTAGCAAACAATTACCAATATGGAAGGAATATATGTTGATCTAGTGAGTGATTCATCATGAATCCTTCACTTACTACTCCTAATTTGATATATGTTGGTTGAATTTGTTATCATGGTTCAAATTAATAAGAATATCCAAAAAGAAAAAATTCAAGATTGAAAAGAAGCATGCCAAGAAGAAACCCTTAATTGTGCTCAAATCTCTTGACTATCACAATAGGGTATCTCTAGACAACCCTATTTCAAACCCAACAACATACATGAGTGAACTAAGGGTCAATAACATACATGAGTGAACTAAGTGTCAAACACACTTAAGGGACCAGTGAATTTCAAATTTTGACTGAAATCAACAGTTAAAATATATTAGCAATCAACAAGAGTGGTAAACAAAACTAGCAAAACTATAACATGGTTTATTCTACCATAGCTGCGGTAAATAACCATAAGTGAGAATTTACTTGAAAACAAAAATCTTGAGGAAGATAACAACATCTAAGCCATACACTACCAATATATCATCTTGTTATGTTTCCCGTGCCTTTTTATCCAACTCGCTAAAGGTACAAGCCTCTCTAATAAACTAAAATATTTACTATTGTGTCCTTCTCCAAGCTTACCAAGAAAATAAAGATTGAAATTGACGGGTTGTTTTCTCAATATGGAATACATAAAGAAAAATAATATGCACATGCCTATGTCGACACCCGCATAAGTCAATCATGTAACGAAAAAAAAAGCAACGCAAAATAATGTCAACCTTGAAGATATCATTTATGCATCTTTGCAATACTTTGTTGTATATAGAATTTTCCTGCAAAAGCAATATAGAACTAACATAAGCCTATGAACAAATTTGACCATATATTGAAAATATGTCTAGAAATATTTATAAATAATTACTAAGGAGATTGCAGTATCAACATTGATACACAAGAATGACATTTCACTAATAGGGAAATATGAAAGCAAGCTTAAACATACCAGGACAGTGGAGAGGACCCAGATTCGACAATTCAACATAGACACAACATACTTTGAGACATTAGCTTAACAAACAAATATATCCTCCTGTTCATCCCCGATTACTCTGCTATGATGTATCCATGTACCATGTAAATCAACCATCTATAATATCCATATATAAACTAACTGATATGTTCCCTTTACATTTTTACCATTTTATTTCCATAAATATGTATTTGGATAGTCTTATTTTCAACGGTTTCTATTTTAGTCGAGCCGATGCATTTGGGCAATAGACGAGCCTAAATTTTAGGTTGTCCTGTAAACTATAATCCAAAACTAAATGAATTAATAATATAAAATAATTAATCAATAAATAAAATAATAAAAAACCTTTGATTAATTGTTTTTTAGTTATTACTAACACTCACCATGCATTAACTAGCCAATTGTGTGATATAAACCGCATGTATTACAAGTGTAGTTTAATATCACAAAGATGGTTCTATTAGAACATGTTAATCGGTCCCATTAAAACCAACCTATTTCTCCACCGATAACATTCTAGCCAGTACATACACACCCTTCGCCACAAGTAACAGGTCCAACACCTCAACAACATGCCCCATAACTGGTTAGAGGTCCAAATTACTAAATTTTAGGTAAAGCACATGCAAGCGCCAAATCCTTCTGCAAGACATTAAGCCAAGGATCATAAATGTCCTCACAGCCCATATTCCACAAGCATTCAATTTTAGCCCAAACTTGTTTCGAAATGCCATGTCCACTCAGGTGATTATAACCACCATTAATCAGTGCCATTAAAACCAACCTTTTTCTCTACTACTACCGTTTTTTCCAGCACCTGTGAACCCATCACCACTAGTAATAGGTTCAGCACTTGTGCAGCGCCCCCCAAAACTGGTTAGATCACAAATGTCCTTTCGGCCCATATTCCACAAGCATTCAATATCTTCCCAAACTTGGGTAGAGTTCTGCAGTGAGTAAGGTTGCAGGAATAACTACCCAAGGAAGGTTCAGGTGTTAGCGGAACGTTGGAGGAGTAAAGTGGTGACCTGGTTCTTATGCAAGGGTTCTGCACTGTAGAGATTGCTGACAGAGATTGTGGCAGCCTGGGGCGACTGAAGAAATGAGATTTGGAAGAGGCAAACTCGCGGTGCATCAAGGGGGTTTATGAGCAAGTGAGGCGGAAATAGGCAGAGGTGCCTATCATACTTATTGGCTGTAAAAGAGCTACATACCGAGGTTGTGAAGATAGGTTTGACATTATAAATTTTTTATTTTTTTTTACCATTGCACTTGTATGTATCATAATACTCCTCAGAGCTCTGGTTGGTGATGTCTTTAGTCTAATAGGGTTGCAGATGTATGCCCTGTGGGCATCTAACGTAACTGCCAAAAAGTTGTCGGTTCGATCCCTGTCATTGTCATGCTGTGATGTGGTCAATTTGAGCAAGGATTATCAGAGGTCTTTGTTGTTGTTTTGAGTTGGAAAGGTCTTTGATTTTGTTCAGAGTTGGCGGGAGCTCTGTAATTAGGTCAGGATAAGACTGCAGAGCCCTCAAGAGTGGGAATGTCAGTGTAAAAGCTTGACTTACCAATTGCCAATTGGGACGCTAACATGAAAAATGAGGACACACGCTGCTATAAAGAACATGCGACAACACATTGCCTTAGAAAAACACACAACTAAAAACATGCAACCCAATTTGCCTAGTTCGGCAACCGCATATTACTCAACCATGCCAAAAATTCTTATTAATATGCATTTTAGACCTAAGTTATGAACCAGACGTCAAACCGCCTATTTCACTTAGGCCCTACCATTTTATTTTATTTATTTATTTATTTCTAGTTTCCTTAATTATAGCACAGTTTACTAAACGACGATTTTTGGGTCCATTCTAGACTTGATATTCGCGGCCGATGGTCATAGTCCTGGGATAGATCTTTCTAACAATGTATCATGTGCGTCAAACAGAGATTGTAAGCCAAAGTTATGACTTCGGGAAATTGATGTACTAATTTAATCCGACGGGGCCCATATTCCGGTGTTTCATATCCTAGGGTTAGGTTTTTGGATGTTTAGGGTTTTCCATTGTTTCTCAATAATATATAGGCCTTCGAGCCTCATTATAATACAAAGTTCAGAGCCCTGTAGCCATCGCATCCCTTCTCAGAGATAAGCTGCTAGCGCCTTAGCTAATTTATCTCCATACTGTCTGTAAACAAATTTCAAGTCTTTGATATTAATGAAATGAAGTGTTATTTCCACTGCATTTTTATATTTATGGTTATATGTGTATTTTGTTGTGTTACTACATAAATCCAAATCACCAACAGATAACAATTACAAGAATTCATTTCAGCCCTTTAGGCAAGGACTAATAATAAGCTTTACCGTGAAAACTACGTTGTGGAAAATGTATATGATTTCATTAAAATTCAAATTATAAAGGGTTAAGTACGAAAGTTTTCTAAACAATTTCAAAAATAAATATAATAAACAATTTCAAAAATAAATATAATAAAACCGTGTGTCAGCGATAATAACGTAAACATGAAATATAAATTATCACTTAGCTTAAAAAATGACGAGCTAATAGTATTCATGGATTCGATTCGAGGAAAGGGAAAACAAATTGGTCATTGGTTACAATTGTATACTTAAAATAATATACACAATTAAGGTTCATAACCTTTAATAATATTAAGCTTCATTTTTCAATTATATATATATATATATATATCATGGATTCGATTCGAGGAAAGGGAAAACAAATTGGTCATTGGTTACAATTGTATACTTAAAATAATATACACAATTAAGGTTCATAACCTTTAATAATATTAAACTTCATTTTTCAATTATATATTTATATATATATTATTTTAGAAAATTGAATATTTTTAAAACTTTTTATAGCTTCAAAATTTTAAATAAATTTAATTTATTTTAAAACAAAAGAATTTAAATTTAATATAGATATAATTTATATAATTATAAAGATTTTACAATTAAAGCAGTAATTATAATATTGCAAACCTCTTTTAGTTAATTGTTTTGAGATATTTAACATTTAGATTTTGTTTATGAAATTTAAAAAGTATTTATGGTTATTGTTTTATTGGTTATTGATGAAAGGCATTTTTCAAAGTATTTGTTTTGGACACTTGTTTTTTCATGTCTTTGATACATTTCCTAAGGACAATGTTGTCACACTTGTCAATAATGTAGCGATCTGCAAATCCTTGGTAGTGGATTGCATAATAAAAAAAATTTAAGATAGAAATAGGTATAACTGACGCATTTTGATGAATTTCTCATTAGTATTTATTTTGATTTTTTCTCTTCTGTGATGAATATCCAACTTGCACAGCGATTGTGCTTTCATTGACCATCTGGCTGGTTTGAATCAAGGAGAGCTCATCATATCTAGACATCGGGTAATTGCGTATGTTTTTTTTTTTTTGCGATTTTATTTCTGCAACTACTACTACTTTGATTGGTGGTGTTCATAGGAAAATATCAATTAGATGCAGGCGTATCTCAGGCAAGAACTGGAAAGGGCGAATTGGTGGACAAAACTTGCAGCAATTCTAGAAATTGCTTTGGGTATGCATTAGAAACTAGCTACTGTAATGTAATGCAAATTGCCAAATTAACTATTTAAATTAGTGGGTTTAAAGTCTCTATCTTTGGAAGCAATATTTCTCTATGTTTTTTGCTTCCTCTTCGAAATTCATAATTTCAGTGTAGAGCTTCTATTTGTAGCTTTCGTACTCAAATGAAAGAGATTCTTTTGTTTTATAATTTTTTTTTGCATTATGTTCTATAAAAGTCCTTGATAAAAAGACTTAATCAAATTTTAAAACCATTAAAATGGTTTCACTTCAATATTATTAGATGGTTGCTAAATGTAATATATTTTGCTAAATTGCATAAAGGCTTTGATCACGGGAATTGGATCAAACTTTATTACCATATATAATTGCATATGGTACAATCCATTGCTTGGATGGTTACTGAATTTGGTATATAGATAAAAGAAGAATTTTGTCTGTATTTTTCGAATAATTGCTCATAACTTTGTGGCATAATTCGAAAAAATATGAAAATAGACCAAAATTATTATTATTATTATTTTGCTAGGTAGACATAAATTTATGCAAAATATTTGTCACAATACATCCATGAAGAACAGTGAAGCATTCCAAAAATTTGAGTTTCCATTGGGTGTGATCCTTACTTGTTAATTGCATAGTGGCCACAATTGAGGCCTTCAACTAAATCCAACCATTGTTGTGCGATTGGAAATGCTTGCAATTTATTACAATTCGTTACAATCACCCCACGAGGAGTCTCACAAAGTAAGGAAGTGTAAGTTCTCCAATTATTTTTTTTGTTATTGGGATCATTTGAAACAACTCATCATGAATACAATGGAACTCGTGAGACCTTGGTCACCTACATTACTTTCACTTTGTCCCACCAAATTTTAAAACTCAGCCCAAAACATTATGGAATTATTTCTTATGAAGCATTGTTTATTTAAATGTAATATTATATTAAATATATTGTCTATGTAATATTATATTAAATATAGTAGACAATATATTGAAATTATTGATTATATTATGATTATTCCGTAATCATTAATGTATTCTTATGTATATATTTTTTGCGTGGATGGAAATTTTATGAAATATGTTCATAATGGATAAAATAATCAGAGAACTTCATTAAACATGTTCATAAATGTTAAACAATACTTCATATTTCATACATTTACTCTTCATTAATGTTTTATATATACCCTAATAGTTTTTTCTATTTTAACTTTCAATTATATGTGGACATAGGAGATAAATGCATTGTGCATGTAGCAACATAATAGGATATAGCTATTATCCTCTCAAGTATGTGGCTTTCTAAGCATAAGCTAAAAGGGCATAAACTATGTCCTTTTATTCAAAAGAGGAGACTTCTCGTTCATGAAATTATCTTTAATCTCAGGTTCTCTTTGAATGTTTGTTTTGCTGCTTATTCAATATTGTGAAAAAAAAACAACAATAATGTTAGCATTTACTATATATATATATAAATATATAATTTATTCATTTTGTTATTTCATTAAGATATTTTGTAATATTATTTTTTAAACAAAAACCACGTGGTAGCAATGTCCAAAAAACAAGGGCAATGACATTGCCACCAAGTGGCTCTTGTTATTATTAGTTTTTTATTTATGAGTTACTAAGAATGTGTATATTTATTAAGATAATAAATTTGAATTTTGAACATAAGAATATTTTTGCAAATACATAACAAAATACAAAAATAGTAGATATCTAGAATTATGTTGTTGAAGGAGGTTTTTTCTTCTTTACTATTGTTGTCCAAGTTTTTGTTTTTTTTTTTTAAATTCCATGCTACTCTTTCCAATCCTAGTTTGTATTAGTGTAAATGTTTTGTTGATCTAGAATCTAATCTTCTTTCACCTACTATGTCCAACTCACTTTCGTATAAGGATTAAGTGAGGTTTTTTATTCCTAATCTATATTTTGGGGAATATTAGGTTCCTCTTCCACCGTTATGATGAGGTGCCACATCTTAATTTTTGACGGGGTGTCCCTAATTTCTTCTAGTTCCATTTTAGACTCATTCATGGGTGGGTCCAAGTCAATTGACTCATCCTTGCTAGACACTTAGTTTTTTGCCTCAATGTTAACCCACTAGATTGATTTTTTATAATGTTTCATAGCATGCCTTTCCCCTTTTAGGTAATGTGTTTCTAAATGAATTGCTTCAAAATAAACTCTACAATAAAAAAGATACATTTTAATAATCCACATTTTGTGTCTAGGAGAAATTTTCACTTGTCAAATTTATTTTTCCATAGTCAATTTCCACACGTATTAAAGCATATGTTGTGATACTATGGTTCTTTGTTTCATCACTTTTATAATGCAATTCTCTAATGGTGTTGACAATGTGTTTGAGAGAGGATAAACCCCGAGGATGCAAAGACAACTTTAGAAGTCTAACCCACATCAACGTTGAGGATAAAGTATCTATTATTGGATCAAAATATGGGGCCTAGGGCTTCATGCCTAATCCAAATTTCTTTCAAAACTAGGGTCTTGAATTTAATATTATATTCATGTCTTCTATGAGATTGAACACTACAATGAAGAACCCCTTTGCATTAGCGTAAATAAAATCTTCTTCTTTAATCTCATATTCATAGAGTCCAAAATCTAGTTGTGTAGATCTACTAAATGTGACCAAAAACTGTTGAAACGATATACAAATCCATTTGTATTGTAAAAAATTGCTTATGATGCAACATCTTTCATTATTGGAATAGTAATAGCTAAAGCCTCCTTAACCAATATTCAATTATGAGATCAAGAAGCATTCTACGTAATATCACCAAGAAAAGCCTTACCAAGATTACCATTAGATGAGAGAGGGCTAGATCTACAACCTACATCATTAATAGCTCACATGTACTATTGAAAAATGGCTTTCACATGAGCACCAAAAACACCAAGAAAAGATGACAACTATAATTAGAGGAGCCACCACCATCTTAAAATCAAAGTCACTAAGGAAGGAAGCACTACACAAAACTATTGTTACCACTAAGTCAAAAACACTGAGATTATTTCTAGGGAAGAGAAATCCTCCTAGACCAATGTAGCCCACTAAAGAAGACCGAAATCAACTTGAGTAAGTAGTTAAGGTGGAACCCCTAATCATTGCCATGATATTTTACCAAACAAATAATATACATAATTAATATTAATCATTACCTCATTATAAAATTTCTCATACTAAATATTTAATTACACAAAATATTCCATATCTTTTTATAAATTCACAATCTTTTCCAAAATTAATCACTATAATAAAAATATTACATTTTTTTTTAATTTCAAAAAACATTAATTTAAAACACAACCTCTAACTTAAAACCAATAATAAATTTAATTATTAATTATATTTTAATTTTGTTTGTCATAATAATTTTCATTATTTCATATTGTTAAATTTCTTTAATCTTTTATATTTATTATAAAATTTTCCTCATCTTAATCAATTTTATCCTCCCACTCTCAATTCCTTTATTCCTTTCACTTATTCTCATGACATTCCATTATCTTTTCACATCCTTATATATCTTTAATAGTTTATAATTACTTTGACCTTTTTCTTTCTTTAATAATTTATAATTACTTTGACCTTTTCTTGTCTCATTTTGTCTTCACATTCCCATTCCGTTTATTCTTTTTGCCTTTTCTCATGGCAACACACTCTATTTATTTTTTATTTTTACATTTTAATTATTCCATTTAATTAATCTTTCCTTACTGTTTTAACCTTGTTTATTTACCTTTTATCCTTCCCATTTTCCTTTGTTTTATTTCACTTTTCTTTCGTTTACTTATTCCTACCTAAAGCTTACCTGGTATGACCTTTACTCTTTACTCGTACATTTTGTATTTGCTTTGCTTAATCATATTTAAACTTTTATTTCTCGATCCCGTCTAAACCTTATCCATCATTTCCTTTTATTCTTTTACTCTTTACTCGTACATTTTTGTTTTTGCTTTACTTAATAATTTGAAATTATTTAATATTTCTCTTTTTAACCTAATAATTGATTAACATTTCCTTCTTCTATTTATACCATGGTTATATATAAAATTACATGTACCAACCTAAATAGCTTTCAAGATATACACACCCAAAAAAATCAAAGAAGAATATTATCCCATTACGTGAGATTTTTAAATAAAAAATGGTAAAATTATTTTTCCATGAAGCAACTTGGATATTCTCCAACAAAATAGGTTAGAATATAAAGTAAAAAATAAATTATTTGGAATTAAGATCTCACTCATTTAATATAGATTTTAATAGTGTATTTTTCCTTTTGCTCTTTTGCATATCTAATACATGTTGATTAGACAAGCATTTCTCTAATGAAGAAACCTATAAAGTTGGCAAATTTTGCCATTAGTTATGATAGGGTAATCATTAACCCTTACATCTCGATGTTCTTCTACTTAGGACTAGATACAAGAGTGTTGGTCTCGGTGACTTTATTTTTCATTGTTTTATTTTCTATTGTTTATTGAGTATGTATTATATTAGCAATTGCATTAATAGGTGTACAAAGGAATGTTGATATAAGGAGTGGGGATGTGGAAGATAATAATCAAGTGAAATATATGGACAATGAAATATAATTGAAATTTGAATTTCTATATATATTTTCTAAAGAATGTAGCAATAGTTAAATTTAAAAAGAAAATTACACTAATAAAAATGTCAGAGAACAATGGAAAAAATGCACTAACGACTGATTTGCATTCTTGCTTTTATGGAAGACCATGCTTGTATGAAAGATAGTCTAGTGGTTGGTTCCCTCTACTAACCCATCCAGCTTCTATTGAACCATGAAGGTATTTTATTCAACAACATTATATACTTCAAATGCTTAAGTATTTCAAATCTATGGCAAGCCACACATCATCATTTGTAATGTCAATGCATGATTAGTATATTCTTGAATGTTAAACTGCTAGTAAGAGCCAACATCCCTTTTGTAGACTTAAAATGATAGTGGAATGCTTTGGCCTTCGATACATGGGCACCTTATAACCAATCATATAATATAAAGAAAATTTAAGTTCTAAAACTCTCAAAAACAATAAGTCTCATCATATAAATCACTTTTCAAAGTGAAATGCCTAGAATATCATATATTTGATTAGGGAAAATAATCTTCAAGCTTCTTCTCGAGGCATCAAATCCATAAAATATCCTCAAGATTCTTTCAGGAATCATGAAATCCTAAGACATCAAAACCCTAAGGGCGACAATAGGGAAGCAACTACACTAGCAAGTCATCATGGTTTTCCAAAAACACGAACCAACTTGCATTTACCATTTCCCATTTATATACAAAATTGATCGTCACACACTTAAACACCAGTAATCACAAGATACCATGTTGTTGTAGTTATTTAAATCAACATATTATGAGCTTGACACTGCATAGTGAAATTTGTGCATAAACCCCGTAGAGAACGTCTATCGGAGTAAATATATTATACTCGTGTTTTCCCAACAGAATGTTTAAATTTACTTCAAACTTCCCATCTTTTCTAGGGAGAAGAGGTGATATTTTGTAGATACCAACTCTTCCAATACATATTTCATCATGGATTTAGCTTTCAAGACAATTTACATGCCAAACAAAGATGTAATGAGGGCATTCATGTGGCCTTACTTCCAATGTGGGCCCTTAAATTTGTTGAACTTGAAATAGTTGAAATTACATTATTATTGCTGTTCACATTGTGATTTTAATAATTTGGGTGAATTCAACAAATTTATTATAACTCAAAATTATAGTTTTGGATATGGACTATCACACAAACAAAGTTAAATAACTATATCTTCTTCCACGCTCAAAGTCATATTTAATATGATTGGTTCATTTGTCATGTAAATTGAATTTGAGTAGTTAGAAAATTAATTTGTCTTTTTTTATAATAACAATAAATTTATTTAATGATTTTATTATGTAAATATACAAAGGAAAAGTTTCAATTGTAACTCACCACTATTGATCTGTAAATTGCCGTGGATATTCCACTGGACAGTTCGTCACAACATATATGATAATATTATATTAAATATTTGTGATTCTACATTATTATAGTTTTATTTAATTTCTAGATTTGTAGATTTAAATGTAATTAGTGCATGCATGCAAATGGAAATTATGAAGGAAAGTAGAGAATGACAAAATAAT
Source organism: Pinus albicaulis (assembly GCA_034641835.2). NCBI lineage: Eukaryota > Viridiplantae > Streptophyta > Pinopsida > Pinales > Pinaceae > Pinus > Pinus albicaulis. The sequence continues at coordinate 978,004,681 of CM076577.1, read as the reverse complement.
CTCACACACACATAAGACACAAGATATTCTTTTTGGGAAACCCTTTCAGGAGAAAACCCATCTGGAAGGTGAGGTCGCTTTGCTCTCTTTTTTTTGTCTGGAAATATGGCTATAGGTACAAAGAAGTAATGCATGTGGCTCATGGGTTGCTACAATGCACATATCCTCTCTATGTACTCTACCTCCTATCTCTCCTGGCTATCTTTACTCATTTATGGAACAAAATTATCTCGAAATAATGGAATGCCTCTTCCTCCTAGTGGCTCGATTATAACATAGCATGATAGCCTACTAGTGGTTAATCTTTACTACAACAACTCTTAACTGCATTTACAATATAGACTCTTATAGAGTATTTTACATCATGAACACGTGGCTATCCCATTTTCCATTAATAATGGGGGTTGACGCCGCATCCTCCCGAACTATAGGTGTGAAAACATAAAGGTCAACTTCCGAGTGACATAAATTTTGCATACGGACTCTGATTGACGCACTTCTTGCGGTGTTGGAAAGATCTTTGTGTGTAAAATAACATGAAAATTTGTTATGCTAAAGTGGCAAATTTTCACCCCCAAAAAATTCCGTTTGATGCCTCAATACACTCTTAGAAGGTTTCAGACCCCCTTTTGCCAAACTGGGTCTCGCCAGTAAACACAGTCTCGTGAATTGATTCCTCCACTTTTTCCACTCCAAATGCATCGAGATGGATGATAAACAATATAATGATCCAATTCGGATCAACTATGAATAATTTTATAACATGATATTATCTTTATTTAATTTAATATGTGTTATTCAAAATTATATGTCAATAATATACTATTATTTCATTTTATTATAATATGTCATGTGAATTGATTTTTTATTATAATTATATACAATATTTGAAAAGATGAGTTGGATAGAAGGAAAAATATGATTTTAAGTGTAATAATGTTTTTATTTTTTAATTGTTTTCTAATGCAATTGGAAATTGACAACTCATACAAAGACTTCACTAAACTCATTCTACCACTACCTCAAGATGCCCCATGGCTTTGCGTAAAGCCTTCTTGAGAAATAAACCTTCCACATATGTGAAAACCTCTCCACATTCCACCATCAAATCTATCTACTATGAAATATGAGTAAAAATATTCTAATTAATTTTCATAATGATGTTCAAATTTATTTAATTATTATATATTAATAAATATTTATTTATTATAGTAATAAAATCCATTAATTAATTAATTGTATATTTTTTAATTTCAAAACCAACGATTTAATCAGTTAATTAATTTTTACAACCATAATATTATATCCCAATTTTACCCATTTACAATATTTTAATAACTTCAAATAAAAATATCATAAATCATACATATACTTTATATAAATCATTAAATTAAATAAATATGCTACAAAGGAATTTTACTCCCTAAACCAAAATTAAAACTTCCATTTGATGAAATGAACGATATTGTTTTAATAATTTAAGTATGAGGGGTTTCTGCAATGCATTATATTAGATATCATTTTTGGGATTCAACTACGTTAAGTAAGTCATTCATCTATGACCATTTCCATGAGAGGTAGTCATAACTAACTAATTTCTCATGATTTTTGAATAGTTTACTTAGCACTCATTGCATCGGGTGATGTTCACAGGGGTGAAGAAGTGGGATTGAAATTAGTGAAATGAATCACATAGCGTCAATCATCACTTTCGGGGTTTGCACTCGGTAACCAGGAATTTCTGGGAGGTCACCCATCCCAGAATGCCTATGGATCAATCACGCTTAACAATGGATTTTTCCCCACAATCAATCCTTTTTTTTTCCACAAAAATTAAAAAATAAAAAATATCGAACTTTTTATAAATAATCACAAAAAGTTACATCGTAGATGTCGCAACATTCCATAAGAAATCATCACCCATAAAGGAGGGCCAAACCAAGAGATGCGTCCACAAACAGACGAAGCCCAAAAGCAAGAAATTGCCCATGTGCCACTTCCCAAGACCAGAAAGAGAGTAAAAAACATGTCAGTGGGAGCTAAAGCATCAACATCAGACCAAAAAATGAACTAGAAGGGCCTCCATATGTGGAGAAACACCCTACAATAAGAACCACATGAGAATATATACACAGGCCTCTCAAAAGAGAAAACAACCCCAGACATAGTCAGGAAAAACAGTATATGTCCAAAATATTAACCATAGTAGATTTTTTTTTTTGAGTTCAAAAAAATATATGCTTTGTACAAAAATGCCTCCGGGAGATATAACATGGCTGGAGGAAATCTAAATATCACCATGCAACTGAAAGAAAAAAGAGCAGATATCAGTATGGTCTAGTGTTCAACACACGAACCAACATACCATGTCTCTCCTCTATTTTCCACGCGCTTGGATCTTGTCAAAGACTAGTTTTAGACAAATGGTCAGCATCCCTGTTACGTTCCATATAAATATGGCATACAAAAATCAATATGAAATGTGATTTTAGAGCCTCTATTTCTTCAAGAATAATACGTAATAAAATTTTTTTGACATCTCTAAGAGTTGTTAAACCAGTTTATGATATTCAGATAATCCCCAAAGATTTGGATCGAGTCAATTCCCAGATGTATAAGCCAATAGATAAGAAGTTTAAGCGTTTGTAGTTCAGCAAAGTTGTTTGTGCCATCACCAAGTCCCACAGAAGCAACCAAGGAAGAGTTGTGGTTTTTGTGAATAATAATATCTGCACCACAGGAACCATGATCCACAACCCTGTCAAAACAAGCCCAAGGAATATCATAATCAATAACCTCGATCCTAACCCTTCTAGGATTAAATGGGATGTTGGTCGGGGGAGAGAAAGATAATATATCAGCGCACTCGGTTGCCACAAGAGCATGAGAAGTTAAAGTATCCCTAAAAACACCTTTATTTTTGGCCAGCCATATACCCCCAAGATATAATGAGGTAGATATATCTATAAAAATGATCTTTACAATTCCCCACAAATATTTCCATGCCTCACAGTAATTCCCACCTCTCCAGCTACCATCAATGTTGCAGAGTGCCAGAGTGAAATCCCATACCTTCTTGGAGAAGGTGCAAGAAAGGAACAAATGGTAAATAGTTTCCTCGGCCTATTTGCATAGGTAGCACCAGCCAGGACCATATATGAGCCTCTTTTGGAGAATATCCCAAGTGGGGACCTTCCGCCTCAAAATTCTCCAGAAGAAAATTTTAGATTTTTCTAGACCCTCCAGTTTCCACAACGCCTTGAACCACCATTCAATATTCCCCCTTTCATTTCTTTTCATAATTTGAGCATAGCCATCTTTAGGGGAATAAACTCCAGATTTTGAGTGAACCCAGCAAAGAGCATCTTGAGAGTATTTAATACAGACTCCAGTGCGCTCCAGTTCCAAGATATAACCCTGCCAATCCTGCCTCCACTAGTCATCAAGACCAATGTCCTCCTCATTTTTCCAAGCCTGAGCCCAAATAGTGGTGCCCTTTAGATCACTGATCTGATTCAGAGATATACTCTCTCTGTGATGAAGGGCTTCCATTAATCCATCTAAAATAATGTACCTTTTATTGCATCCCACCCAGGGGTCCACACGAATGTGGCACTGCTCACCATTCCCAATTATCCAAGCCAAGCCTTTTTCCACTAGACCAAGCGATGACAATGTAGCCTTCCAGATCATGGATACTTTGCGAGTGTATTTATCCAGGAGAACAATCTAATTATCAACTGGGCTGGGGTCAATTATTTTCTTTTCACCACTGATTTCCAGATGTTATTTGCTGTTAGGATGCGCCAACTAGAATTTTTAGCTAGAGACGTAGCAAAGTCTGAGATTTTTGATACCCCAACCATCCCACTCCTTTGGTTTGTAAATTCTCTCCCAAGCCACCCAAGGGATTATCTTCTTATCCTCCTTCCCAGACCATAAAAATTGCTGCAAATACTTCCGTTTTTGTTAATAATACCTATGGGGACCCATGCCAGAGCAATCCAGTACACTGGAATAGCCATCAAAACTGATTTAATGCCAATCTCCCTGCCCTAGAGAGCCACTTGTGACTCCAGACATTTATTCACTTTTCAATATTTGAAACCAGCCAATACCAGTCTTGTTTGCGATAGGAGTACCGTTTGAGAAAGTACCCCAAGTATTTTATGCAATTACCAAACGAGGACTGGTTGAAAACCCCACAATCAATCCCACTTAGCTTTCTACCCTATTTGAAAAACCTTAGCAAGTAGTGTGCCTCATGAACCATTCAAGTAGAGCTCCATTTACTCTTTGTATTTAAGTATGAGTGGTTTCTGCAGTGCATTATATTATATATCATTTTTTGGATTCAACTGCGTTAAGTAAGTCATTCATCTATGACCATTTCCATGAGAGGTTTTAATAGTTGTTAAATTTATCTTTAGCTTGTGGCGTATAATGGGAATATATCTTATGTGGTGTATAACGAGAGATATTTTAAATTGTTAACTGCTAATGTATATATGTAGTTTAGTTTTTCAATTTCCTAAGGTTTTCATAAGATTGAGACAAGAAGCTCATTCTATAGCCTGATATGAGGGGATGTGTAAGTTTTTCTATATGTCTGTTTCCGTTTAAAATAAAAATAAAAGTTACAAATTATGTTTTAAATAGAAAAATAATGTCAGCTAAAATAAAAAAAATGAATATGTTGTAAAGTAATTAGAAGTAAAAAAAATGTGTGAGTAATATGTCTAAATCTTATAATTTGGTTATTGATAAATTATTTTTATATGAATTAATATTGACATATAATTAAAAATATGTTAATAATAAAAAGAAAGGGATCAAAATTTTTGAAAGGGAATCACTGGAAGAAAGGGATCAAAAAATTTGAAAGGTGTTTAGAAAAAGCTCGTCATCGTTATCGCATAATTTACGTCATGGGAAACCAAGAAGTCAACGTGTCGGAATTTGATTGAAAGAAGGAAAATGAAAATAAAGTGTTTTGATTTGCTGGGGTGAATAATGTCTACTCACCCCAAGCCTGCAGAGAAAATGCATTTTGGCGTAGTTTTTTGCAGTATTACCTTCACACATTGTATGTTTCACTAGATCCAGTGAGGGGGCTATAGGGGAGGAAATAAATCTCATTGTTTGGGGGAGTTGTAAGGGGGGAAGGCCCCTTTCTCAAGGGATTGACAGGGGGTGTAAGGCCCCTAAACAATGTTTATTGGGAATTTTTTTGTGTGGTTTTATAATTCCAATCAAGGAATTATTATTGTATTCTAATCTATGGAAAATACATAAATACATTGACAATTTATGGATATCATGGAATGTGTTGCCTTTGCACTTACACTATTAAAGACCAAGACATCCCATCAATACAAAAAGAGGATGAATCCTCCCCTTTTCACTTACACTATTAAAGACCAAGACATCGCATCAAGCCAAAAATAGGATGAATCCTTGATGTCTTGCAACATAGAAGATCAATACAACATATCATCCCCCCCCCCCCCCCCGCCCTCCCCTACCCCAAGTCTTGTATTTGATTTGTCTGATTCATGTTTATGGATTCACATTTTATATTGAATGAATCTAACCTAGATCTCAATTATATTTCTTGCAAGCACTTGGAAGTTATGTTTTTACCATGTTGTAGAAGAGAAGTGTTGTGGAAGATAAGTGGGTTGCAAGTAGGACCATTGCCAATGCTATTGGAAACTTGGAATTTCTTCTCCTTTTCTTTAACATTAAATGTAAGGTGTATATTGTGAATAATTTCAATTGAACTCATTACCTCCTCCTCCTCCTCTCTTTCTCTCTCTCTCTCTTAGCTTTCATTTGCAATTAAGTGATTGAATAGTTGTTTGCTTATTAGGGTAGACTAAGCATCTTGATGTTTACCAAGTCACCACTCTATTTGTATGTTTGATTTAGCTATCACATTCCTACATTATCCCATAAAAAATAATAAAACAACAATGTATAATAGGATGGAAGTTTTCAAGGGGTGTTATTCTTATCCCCAAAGGAAAACATGAAACTAGATATGCATGGGGAATGGGGATGTCAATAAACAATTAGGCCAAATCCTATGCTCTTTTGTAAGACTTAAATATTTCCTTAAACATGGGTATTAGAATACTATTAGTGATAGGTGGTGCCAAAAATATGATAAGGAACTCGGTTTTAAACACCTTTGTATTATACTAACTACTAAAATCAATTATGGAAAGCATCACTCAATTCAACGAAATATTTTTGGAAGTCAAGTTTTATCATGTCTTCAAAGATTATAATGTCCAAGAAGAAATTTGTGCTAATCAAGCTATACTTCTAAAAATGAGGGATTTTTTTGTTCATGGAAAACTTAGCTATAAGTATATCCCTTAATAATCAGTGAAGGTATTAGAAAGTATAAATCATTCAATAAACCACATGGTTAAAGTACAAAGAAAGGTCATCAATTAGTGGTTTGACTATGTTGAAAGGACTGCCTCCCTTTGTATAAATGAATATAATTTTTTATTCTCATGAATTTGAACTTGTGGGAGTTCATATTTAGTAACACCATGATAAAATGACACATATAAAGGGCTATTTTTGGTTTAAATTCAACTGCATTGGCATGTTCATTGATTAGGTAGATTCAAGTTCCTTGTTCAAGTCAAATTGTTCAATTTCCTTCCTTCTTTGGAGCGCAAGTAAGTCAATTCTCCTTACTATTTGTTAATCATCTCATTTACGTGTGAATGGTGTAAATGATTTGAGCATAGGGGATTCATGTTGGGTTGTCAACTTTGAATGGGGCTATGTTGGTTTTATGGTTCTTATTATACCTACTTAGAGTTCACTCATCCCGAGTTGATTGATTTTGGTGATTGGATCTAATAATGGTTAGATAAATCCCTCCTAGTATCTTCGCATAATGTCTTGTTTTTCTTGAAGACAGAGTGTGCTATTTCATTATTTACGGGGAAAGGTTCATTTTTATTTGAATATCATATCTATCACTTTTGTATATTGTGGCTCTTGTTCTTAGCTCTTTCTAGGCTATATATTCGTTTCAAATTTTCCTTTGTAGAAAGGTGTGTCTTAGCTATAGGAGTTGCAAACTTAAATTTTGCATTGCATAGTTTTAGTTTCATAATGGAATATAGATAATTGTAGGAGATTTAGAGGGAATTTAAGAGCCACGAGGAAGCCATCTAAGGAAATAAATATGCTATTGTAGCAACTACATGAAGAATTCAAGAACAAGATAACATGATAGCCTCTAAAATTGAATTAATGATGGGAAACATGGTTCAATATACATGTTAAGTATCTATTTTAAAATAAAAGAGTATGATGCTCTACGCAGTGGTTATAAAATTATATAAACTAGATTAGTTATGGGAATACAATAAGGTGTAATTCATCAACTTTAATTTTGGGACTCTAAAGGAAGATGAAACTATTCACTAGCTCTTGGAAAAAGAAAAAGTTGTCAACTGGATATAGACTCAACCATAAAATATCAAGATAAGGTATCCAATTTACATGATTTTCTTAATTTTATATACTTTTTAAAGTACCTTGTTATTTAGATCATTACTACAAGAATCTATATTTGTGAGATATTTTGGAAGAAAATTTATTAGGCCTTTTATGGTTGTAGATAAAGGATAGTATATCTTTCTTTTTCTTTTTCTTTTTTTAATATTTTCTATATACTAATAAAACTAGACTATATTATACCATAATAATGAACCTTGCAACAAAAAATATTTTAATATAAATCCAACTATAGTTTTAAAAAAAGAAAAAAAATGGTGTCGAGAAACCATAAGGCATTCAACCATACCATAATCACTAAGAAAAAATAATACTGACACTAGTTGGGTGGTCATCATGGTCATCGAGAGTGGGGATCCATCCACATATTTGGTGATAATATTTCGTAGGATGTTCCCATCCACCCTTAAACTCTTTATAAGCCTTAGAGTTTTTTCATATGCTTAGGGAAAAATTTAGCAATTTCTTAATTTTTTTGGCCAAGGAACTAGGTGAGGACTATATGCCCCTAATCCTTATATTCTTGAACTTCATTGTCTACCTAGTGGTGATGCCTATTTCCACCTCAATGGGAATATGTTGGCATGGGTTGAGATGAGATAGGTGGGTATACACTCATAATACGAGGGCTTAATTCCAAAACTCCAAGAGTTGTGGTGAATGCTCCATTCCATTTGAACTTTTAATTTTTGCACAAAAATATTCAAGGATAGTTTGGTACGTGTCTCAACACCACCATATTATGAGAAAATGTGAAAATTGTATTTGTCATTAAATGGCATGTTTTCATGTTTCTTTTTAATGAATATAATAACTTAAAAAAATATTAGCAACTAGGCAGATTGAAATTTAAGAGGCAAACAAAGATGGTTCACTAATAGGGAAACCTCATAGAGATTTAACCCATCCCGAAGCATAATTGATTACGGGAAGTTATATATATATATATATATATATTCAAAGTATCATATCAACCATATATGAGATAACATGGATTTTTCACTCCAATATATGCTAACATTATATCCGCTAGTACGATTCCTATAATAAGAAATAATGAAAGAGGGTCAAATTCAACAATTTTTTTGTTAGATTGATAAGAAATATGACCTTCAAATGAGAACACTAGCCTCAAAATTTCATATTTTTCATAGAAGACCTCAAAATCAACCCCTGAACAAAAAAATGGTTCTATCAATAGCAATCATGGACTATTGTGCTAAACAAAAACCTTTTTTTTGTAATAAAGTGATTATATTATGTTTAAATACTAAGCATAATATACATGGACATAATACAAATAAAAAAATTCTAGAGCTCATTTTCCTGAAGGAAACTCTACTAGCTGAGTTGACTTAAAAATAAGCCTAGAGATGTCTTGAGTCTAGAGGATCCACACAAAGGTTAAAAGAGGTATTTTACCTAACCAAAGGGAAACCATTCCATACCAAAAATATAATTTATAAAGCTCCATTATAGTTATTAAATTGGACTAGTCCACCCATGGGGAAATCAAAACTAGTATGATATACATATACAAAAAGTAGCATACAAAGCAAGTGAGGATACAAACAACAAGAAACAAATTAGAATCCATGGCTTGAAGATATTGAAGCATTCCCATCAATGGTATCCTTGTTGAATGAACCATGATTGGGGTGTCGTGAGAAGCTCCTACCAATGTGAGATGAGTTATTCCTACATTCTTTTGAACAAGCTAGGAGTAGAGAGTGATTGTGTTAAACTAAAAACTTAAAATCAACCCCTTTATAAAAAAATGGTATTCAAATAGTACCATTTTTTCGAGGTTAAAGTTACAAGTTGTTAGAAACCATCACTTCAAAAACTAGCATTGTTACAACCAAAACCTTAAAATCACCCACAAAATTGAAAATTTATGCCATTAGTAGCAAGTTTTTCATGGTTAAAATTATAATTTTTTTGAAATCATGGCTACAAAATTAGTATTATTGTCAACAAAGCAATAAAATCAGCCTTGAAACTAACACCCTTTTAGGGTTAAATTATCATTCCAAGCACCAAACTATATACAATGGTAAAGAATTACCCCATAATTTAAAATTAAACATTACTTCTAAAGTTTTTACTTCTATATTATTTATTTATTATATTATGGTAATAAATGTAATATATCGATGGTATTTGGAAGAGCATGAAGAGTTGATGAGGGAAACCCTAATAGACCGTAGTGATGATTGTGGAAAATGGTGGTGAGAAATTAACGAGGGTTTGAGCCTTGCTTTGATCTTGGAGGAGGTCATTGTTCAGCTGCAAATGGAATGCAGAGGCAGGTAAGGGTGGACATTAGGACCCTACCTGGCTCTCGCTCAGACCTTCTGGGGAAGGGAGCCCCTTAGAATGATAAAACCATTATCAATATCTTCTTGCTGGAATATTGTTGTAGTTTTTTCTCGTTTTCATTTGGGTAATGGTTAGTAGCGTTGGGGTTTTGCGTTGCAACCACTTTCACATTCGAAGGGGCATTCACGGTTTTCAAATTCACTTACCGCCTGTAAAAATGGTCAAAGATGATGAATGGATGGATTTGGAGACTGTAGCAGAGAATATACTTTCGGTATGGGGTTCGGAGCCAACTAAGTTCAATGCAGATAAGGTGGTTTTTATAGCAAGGTCTCTAGGTGGAAAAGGTAGAGACTCGATGCTGAAATGGAAGCTGGAAGGTGGGTTAGGCTCTTCAATTTTTGGTAAAAACAGTCCCTCAAAGAAGTATGGTTGGGGACCTGACATCAAACCATAGTTTGAGCCAGAGGCAGCGGAGGAAGCGGTGTTTCTGTCAGAAACGGAGAAGGCACTTAGTCGGGTAAGTTCAAATATTCCATTACTTTATTCCATCCCCTATTTTCCCCTCTGGTGGTCTGGAGGATATGGTAAAAAATACGGGTATTGGTCACAATGAAGGAATCAAAGCCTTTATTTTCGAGGTTTGGGGTATAAAAGCTCAAGAGGTGGGGCAAGATATGAGAAATGAGCTCGTCTGTGAAGGGTCGGTGGGTCGTAAGGTAGATTATTTTTCAATTTCAGTTCAAAACCCTAGGATGGAAGTGGTCACGGGTGAAGTTTTTATTCAAGAGGGTTTGGACCTGCAGGATGTCCCTGTGCAATTGAGGCCCGATACTGGAGGTGGGGAGAGGGATAAGATTTCTCTCTTGGATTTTCAAGGCTTTCTGTTTGAAGGTTCTATTGGACTTGGAACTCAGTCATTGGGGGCATTGTTGGTAAACAACTCTTGCTTCTTGGTAGACCATCCTTTTGTGTCGAGGGTTTCCTCTATTCAGGAGGAACAATTGGAGGAATGGCTTGGGTTTCTAGAAGACGAAGGTTCATATGTCTGGGAGAGTTATTATATTGTGAGAGGGGCCGAGAATGGGCAGAATTTTGGCTTAAAGCGGGAAAAGGGGAAGGTAATCAAGAACAAAACTAAGTGTATTAATTTAATATTCGGTGTTGAAATTCAAAAAGAAAAGTCTATGGAGGCCTCTGAGCTCATCCTAGTTGCTAGAGCACGTGATAAAACCTTCTCTGTTGAGTATATCACATAATGGATAGATAGATCCTGAAAGGAAGCTTCAAAAAATAAGGTAGAAGTTCTCACATTGGCCCGTGAGTGGTTCATTGTGGGATTTAGTCAACGGGAGGCTCTGGAGTGGGTTTTAGAGCATAACTAGTGTTTTTGTTTGTCTCCAATCCTCTTTAAAAATTGGACGCCTCTATTCGACGCCCAATGAGAAAAGGTGGGTGAAATTTCGGTCTGGGTTCTTTTACCTTCCCTTCCTCAACTTTGGACCAAGAACATTTTTTGGGCCATAGGTAACTTACTAGGGGTCATATTTGGAAGTTGATATTTCTTTCATGTAAACTAAAAGAAGAAATATGGCTCGAATTGGTTCGGCTTGAACCAAGAGAGGGTTTACCCAAAAAAAATTTTTTGCAGCTACAAGGCTATTCTCATTTCAAAATCATCGATTATGAGCATATGCCTTTTAGATGCCATAGGTGCCATAAGTATGCTCACCTTTCCCAAGATTTCCCTCTCGGATTTTAGCGTAAAATAAGGATAAGACGTGACCCTTGTGTGGAGGATAGGGGTCCGATAGAGGATTTTGTGATCAAACAGATGGTAATGGGTGAGCCTTTGACAGAAGGGGAATAGGTGGAAATGGAGACTGAGGTAGAACAAACAATTAATCTAAACAATGTTCCTCCAAAGATAAATCAAGAATAGCAGGTTCAGACTGAAGTGGAACTTCCTGTTAGGGCGTCTCCCCTGGCAGGTACTTGTTCACTTTCCCTTTCTCCTTTATAGGATTCTTTTAAATATCTTTTAAATTATTTTGCCTTAGCCTGGTCCTTCCAAGATTGTATTGAATGAGAAGTCAGATCCATGCAATTTGTCTGTGGATCTGGATAGTATTATCACATCCATTCCATCTTTTTCTCTCTCCAAATATTTTCTGGCTGAGCTTGATCCTGTTTCTCCCCCTATGGTATCCCTTGACCTTCCTCCTTACAACCTGTGCCCTCAAGAAAAAATAACTCTTCCATCTGAGGCTATATGAGGGATGGGCATTGTCTTGTGTCTCCTCAGATCGCGAAAATTGAGAGGTCGTAAGATTGACATATCCAAGGCACAACACAAGGCTAAGATAGATATAGCCAATGGAAAACAATTATATTTAAAAGGAGTGCTTCGAGCAGCGCAATTCCCTATCATGGTTACCAAATGATTTTATTTTCTTTCAACTATTGTGGCTTTGTTAGCAGCCATAAGAAGCTAGAATTAAAATCCATTTTTCTTTTGTATAGGCATGATGTCATTATGTTACAAGAAAATTTTGAAGTTTGGGAGGCTATTGTGCATTTTCTTTGTAAAATGATGTTTGCCTGGTCTTTCGTTACAGTCGATGTGAAAGGTAGATGAGGAGGTTAGGTTCTGGGTATCAATGAAATTTGTTTAAGGTAACTCTTCGTGTTCCGACTCTATTTTTGGGGTGGAGGTCTAGTTGTAATAATTATGTACTAAACTATCATTGGTTAATATATATGGACCATTTCAAGACAAGGTTTCTTTCTGGAACACCATTTTTGCTAAGTATTTTATGAAAACCCAAAACTTGGTTGTGGGGTGGGGGGGGGAGGGGGACCTAAATTTTTCCTTAGGTTTATCTGAGACTTGGGGACCCCGGCACAAGCCAACCCTCTAGCAGACTTCTTTTTGAAAAAGATTCAGGATGGCAGTCTTATTGACCTCAATCTGATAAAATTTTGCCCTGCATTGAGGAACTGAAGAGTTGGGCAGGACTAGGTGGCAAGAGACTAGACCTCTTTCTGATAAATGAGGCTCTCTTAAACCAAATTCCTTCTTTCAGGAAGTGGGTGGGGGTTGGGGGGGAATCTGATCATCTCCCTATCCTTATGGAGTTGAAAGGGACTATAAGCAAGCATGGTTCCCTTTTCAAGTTCAATTCTGGTTGGTTAAAAGAGCCCTCTTTCAAATATTTGGTTAAGGAAGTCTAGAGGCACCCGATAAACTCTTAGGACACATTTTTGGCATCGACCTTCATGGATAATATTAAAATACTAAAATAGGAAACAATCATATGGGAAAGAGCTAAAAATTTTAGGGATGAAGAGGAGTTTAGGCTAATTGGATTAGAGTTAGAATACTTGGAAAGTATAGAGATGGATGTGTATGAAACAGAGGAAAAGAGAGAAAGGATAAAGCTCATAGAGACCAGAAGGAGAAGGATTTTAAATAATAATGAAGAATAGTGGAGGCTCAAAATTTGTGCTATTTCCCTTTCATAAGGGGATGAGAATTCAAAGTTTTTTCAAAAGTATGCGAAGGGAAGGAAGAACTCCAATACTATTTGGGAAATGGAGCGGGTGGAGGGTAGCAAAGCTAAATATTTTCATGATCTAGAAAGTATGGGAAAAGGCCATTTCAAAATTATTTTTAAGGTTTCGGAGGTTGCTTCCATAGAAGAGGTCCTGAGAGTGGCACAACTTTTCCATAAATATGCATAGGAGGAAGAAATTATTTACTTATGACCCCTATGTCAAAAATTGAAGTCAAAGAAATCCTAAAATCGATGCAAAAAGATAAAATTCAGGATCTGATGGTTGGATGATGGAATTATTCCAACATTTTTTTGACCTGCTAGGGGATGATCTTGTGGGGGTGGTGGAAGAATCCAGGACTAGGGGTCATATTCATGAGCCTTTCAATTCCACGTTTATTGCTCTTATCCCAAAAATTTATGTTCCTTATTCCTTTGAAGAGTACAGGCCAATATCCTTATGTAACTATATTTATAAAATTATTGGCAAAGTAATAGTGACTCGTTTAAAGTCAATTTTGTCTAGGAATATATCAAAGGAGCACTTTGGGTTTCTGTATGGTAGACAGATCCATGACGTTATCGGAGTCACTCAATAATCGATGCATAGTACCAAATAAGTAGAAGGAAATGCATGATTGTTAAAATCGGTTTGTCAAAGGCTTATGACTGAATCAACTAGTTATATCTTCGACTCCGTCTAACCCATCTGTGGTTCTACATTGGTTTCATTAATTGGATGATGGGTTGTATAAATTATGTTTATTTTTTATTTCTTATAAATGGGGCTGCTTCACCATTTTTCCATAGTCAAAGGGGGCTTAGGCAAGGTTGTCCCTTGTCCCCTCTTATGATTCTTCTGGCTGTTGAAGGCCTTAGCCAGTTGATCTTGGCTATAAAGCGGGATGGCAATCCGAAGGGAATTGAAATTGCAACTAATTTGTTCATTTCTCATCTACTTTTTGTAGATTTTATTCTCCTTTCCAGCAATGGTTACAGGGAGGATTTACAGCAATTGAAGTCTTCCCTTGATTTGTTCCTTCAAGAAACTGGAATGTGAATTAATGCTCAAAAGTCCTCAATTGTCCATGCAGTTTTTTCTGGGATTGAAGTGGATCAAATCACTTTGGTTTTCCCCTTTGACACTAATCCTATGGATGGTAGCTTTAAATACCTTTTTTTTCATCTAAAGCCTAACTCATACAGGAAGCGAGATTGGTTTTGGTTGATTCCAAAAATTGAAAAACATATAAAATATTGGAGTTTTAAGTGGTTATCGAGAGCGAGAAGATTGGTCCTCATCAAATCGGTTCTCATGGATATCTCAGTTTATTGGGTTTCTTTAACTTGGGTGACTAAATGTATTCAAACCAAAATAAGGAAATTGTACAGTTGGTTTTTGTGGATAGGTGCTAAAGAGGATGTGGTCCTCCCCTAGGTTGCGTGGGACAAAATTGTGTGACCTAAAGTATGGGGAGGATGGGGGATTAGGGAGATTCATTCTTTCGCTATATCTCTGGCAGATAAATATGGATGAAATTTTTTTCTATGTATAATATATGGAATTTTGTGGTTGAAATGAAGTATATAGATTCAAAACCTTTGGATGACTAGATGAGGAGAGAAGATAAGAAAACATCAAATTCCTCTGTGATTTGGAAGGAAAAAATAGACACAATTAATATTGTGAAAGTTGCATTAGCTTGGCATGTTTAAAATGGTGGAAAAATCCATATTGGCCTCAACCCTTGGTTTGGTTGCAACGAGGATTATGCTCTTTCTAGGGAGATCCTATAATTCCTCAATGGCCATGGGATTACATTCCTAAATCAGATTGAGAAAGTAGCTTCTTCCACCTTTTGGAATCAAGGTTGGAAAACAACCGAGGACTTAATTTTAGACCCTCGTTGGAGTGAATAATGGCATATATTTATAGGTGAATTGAATAGCTCAAGTGTCAGAATCAAAGATAGATCTAACTCCATCAGATGGGTACATGCCCTATTTAGCAGTTACTCTCCTAAATATGGATATATCTATTTGATGGCAAGGAAATATTGGGGAGTCCATGAGTGGTGGTGTAATCGTCTTTATAAATTGAAAAGACCTACAAAATCAAGAATTTTCTTCTGGTACATCTTAAAGAAAAAAGTCCCCACCTAGGATAATCTGCTGAAATGGAAAAAACAAGGTCCTGGTTGGTGTATTTTATGCAAAAATGTTGAGGATTCTGCCTCTCATTTGTTCTTGTATTTTCCTTTTTCTTCCAAGGCTTACGATTTCACTTTGTCCCTTATTGGGATAAGAATGAACTGGGATGGGATCAATTGAAAGGAATCTTGGAAATATTGGTGGAATACGACTTCTGATGAAAACTTTAGAAACATTCCATTGATCATTTCATGGGGAATATAGTTGGCTCGTAATAAAGTAATATTTCAGGATCGTGAAACTTCCCCTTATCTAATGGCTACCGAATGCTCCTATATTTTTTCTCGTATACATGTCCCTTCTAATTCCCATCCATGAAGTAATTTTAAGGAAGAACTAATCAGGCCCAACATTCCCTGGGCATATTTTGACAGAGCTTCTGATGTTGATGACATATGTGGGGCTAGTTTGGCTATCTTAGTTCTTAAAGGTTCAGTGGGCCTTGGGACAGACTCTAATAACTATGCAGAGTTACTTTCACTTAAGCTTCTACTATGTTGGATCAAATAGCTGGAAATTGGTTATGTTCAAATTTTTGGTGACTCTATGAATGTTGTTAATTGGTTCAACTACTTGTAGAGATGTTAAAATCATATTTTGATTCCAATATTAGATGAAATATTACAGATCAAAAGTTCTTATGATCATATATTTATTTTCCATATATACAGGGAACAGACAACACAACAAAACTCCTTTCTAAGGGGGGTTTACAGCAGAGTATGGGAAGCTTGAGTATAGTTGAACATTTGAGGATAGTTTAACATTATGATGAAATGATCTGTGTGTTGAATGAACTACCTTTTTCTCTATAGTTAGGTCTCTTTGTTTACATATATCAATTTTTATTTCAGCTGCTACCTTATGAATTGACTCTAGTTATCTTCACATGTTGTGTATATTTTTGTAACATAAATACTTAACTACTGTTATAGCGGGTTTATTTTTTTTTTTTGGGTCATTTTCTCCATATGGGGAGGCCCGGGTCTTTTGGGATAGTTACTATGACATTATGGTTTTTGCAGAGCGGATTATTTCTCTCGTTTATGTATGTTGTGACATCTTGTCATTTTTTTTGGCTGACATATCACCATTACATAATGATTTTGCATATACTATGTAAATTTTTATTTCGTTAATACAAAGTTTGATTTTTCCTTGGAAAAAAAATAAATGTAATATACCTTAGGTATATTACAAGTTACTCCCCTTTAAAAATTATTTGTCCATAAAGCATAGTAAATCATAAAATTATCCTCAACTCCATCTAAAATCAATGATATTTTCTCTTAGTCCTTGCTAATTGATTGTTCCATAATTTCATTTCCTTTGTTTCAATGTATTTTCGTTGTAAATTCTGTGATTTGTAGAAGTTATCAAACTTTGATAACGTCCTGATGAATAATGGTCTTGAGACATTATGCTCCATGAATATTGATGAGTATATCATCATCTTTCTTAAAAATGTTGATGTTTAACTTCTTTCTTTCCTTGAAAACTACCTTGTAAATAAGGTTCTTGGTATGGTTTAACAAGTGATGGTTTTCCTTCATTTTGCACACCCACTACATATGTCTTATTTCAAGAGAAAATGACATCCCTTATTCTCTTTGTTTGGTCTTTAATTACTCTAGCCTTGGATATAATACCATTATATCTGGTATGTACATTCTCCAATTCAAGTTGAACTTATTCATATTTTTTTGAATTTCTCAAATCTTGTCTTCTTTCTCCTTTTGAAGCTACAATGTGATTGCATCTATCGAATTTTGATTTCCTTCCTCAATTCTAAATCGTACTTTTTATTTTACCTCATTAGTACTTGGGGATTCTTCAACCTTATTGTAAATTCCCCCCTCAAGTTTTTTTAGAGGTGTATCCTTCAATTTTCATGTTAATATCGTCACCCCTATACTTTGATTCAGGCTTATGTAATTTCATTTTCACCTTCTTAACATCTTTAAGAAGTTCTTGATTATGCTTACCTAATAATCTAATTTATTCATCTTTATTTTTCAATTCTTCCAGTGACCTATCAATTTCCAACTTGCATTTGCTATAATTTTCTTGCTTTAGGCTATTAACCTCCTTAACGAGTGATTCATTATTGGATTGCATCTTACACCACTAATGATCCTTCTTCTTAAGCTCTTTTTTTAATTCATAACTATTTAAATGTATCTTATAAATTTTTTCCTTATACTTTATTGAATACATCTTCAATTTTATGTGTCACCTATGTTTTTAATTCCTTTATTTTATTTTAATGTAATTTCAACTTTTGGAAGCTCTTCCATCAGAGACAACTCCATTATAATAATATTAGGCTTTTCCATGTTGATTGCATCAACGTTAGTACCCTTATCCATGTTTTGGTATATTTTTTTCCTTTTTCATTTTATTCAACTTCTTCATTTATGTTAATAGAGTTTTATTATGATTTCTCATATGAGAAATTTCGTCATCTTTGGTTGAGCATGTTTTTTAATATCTTCAATCTCTATTTTGTGAGGATTTTTTTATGTTGTTAATTTGTTGATAATTAAACATTATAATATTGATTAAAATTACTTTTATCCAACTTTCTACGATATAACTTTGATAATTAGACATTATAATATTGATTAAAATTACTTTTATCCAACTTTCTACGATATATTTCAATCTACTTTATACAATTATTGATACATTAATAGAGATAAAAATAGTATACTTGATTCATTCATAGAGATAAAAACATTACAATGTGTGGAGTTTTTAAACAAAGTTGGGATTTTGTCATATTTTTATATGGTTAAACTTGGAGATATCGAGGGGAGGTCATGGGTTGGTAAAGAGAGTCAAACTATTTGAAATGCAAAGTATTGTATATTTATTATTGCACACTTTGAAAGAGTTGGGAAAACTAGAGATCCATTGAGGCAAAGGATTCGAGGGGTTGAAAATTACAAATTTCTATATATTGTTTCTCTAATTTTCTTGTCATAGTGTTGCCATTGATGACAACTAATGTCATGACATTGATGTCAAAGAAAGTATGATGTCTTGGATGTTAGAGGAGTGACATTGTTGGGCATATTTTTGTCATTGATGATAACCAATGTCATGTAATTGATTTCAAAGGAAGTATGATGTATCTGAATGAAAAAAGGAGGTACGATGTATTGGAAAGCTATTGATCATTTGCTGAAGGTTGTTCGATTATGAAGCTACTCCATTGCATGAGAGAGAGAGAGGCCAACTAGTTTTGGATACTCATAATGGTTTCTCTTACAGAATTGGGAGTTCATGACAGAATTGGGTGTCTCAGAACTGGTATGAAGATGAGGAGATAATACAGAACTCTCCGAGATATTTCCAATGGTATACTACACTTGGAAAAACTCCTTCAAAATAAGAAGAAAGGTCAGTTTGAACATATCATAATTTAAAGTTTACTATCCATTTTTCAAAATTATTGTGATCAAACAAATTTACAAATAGTTTGGTTGGATAATGCTCTCTGAGACCTTTCTGTTAATATATGAAACTTGGTATAACTCCTATTGGATAAGGAGAAACATTGATTTGAAGTTAACCATGTTTATAATGGAATAAAAAGGGTCAAACTCCAAATTTGTTAACCAACACACATCTCTAATGGCGGATTAGGCAGTCCGTACCTAGATCAAATGATAAACAATGATGGATGGAAAGATTTGCACAATTTTTAACAATAATTTGTTTTGAATGGTGTAGTGGTTCCACATGGAAACTGGGAAGGGTCTGAACCCATCCCACATTGAATAAATAATTATGTGATGGGGAAGCTTATATGGGATCAAAGTTACCCTATGATGTATCCAATGATGTGGCAAGTCAAGTGCATCTCTTGTGCGACATGTATACATATGTGATGTGGCAAGTATGATGTATTTTTTGGTTGATGTGGCATAAGTGGAGATGGTTGATGTGGAAGAATCAAGACACGTGGTAGGTCCAATATAACACATATTTGACATGGACTAAGTAGAGATGGTTGATGTGGCAGAGATGGTCAATGTGGCAGAATTAGATGACCTAGTGGAAGTAGATATGGTTTATGTCATATAACACTAACATGTGGAACCTTGGTGATGTGTACACATGGGATGTTAAACATGAAATTTTGAGTGGCCAATAAGGCTAATTTTGGGTGACACATAGCACAACCAAAAGGGTGCCATGTTGGCACAATGACATCATGCTACATCAACATCATTTACACATCGAAAGTAAAGGTTCTATTCATATAGAAAAATAATTTTAGCCCCATAGTCCCCAAGGGTCCCCTGGTCATGTTATGGTCACATGGGTCGTCTTCGCAAATTTTGATCAAATGATCCCATGAACCTAATAGATGGTTGGTATCAATACACACAAACACAAATATATATGTGCCAGTTGAAGATATGGAGTGTGTTCTTGAATAGAAATAGATATATACATCTATGTGGCTTTGTGTTTGAACGGTTGTATCATATCTTTGTGATCTCGTGATCAAGTTTGAGGCATGGTACGTGTTTGAATTTTGTTTCATATATATGCATTCTTGTGATCAATTTTGATGCATGGTATTTTTTTGAACGTTGTGTCGTGTCTTTGTGGTCTTGTGGTCGAGTTCGAGATGTGGTCTATGTTTTAACGTTGCGTAGTATCTTTGTGGTTCCATTATCAAGTTCAAGGTGTGATTTGTGGTTTAAACGATTATATTACAAATCCCACATTTTTTTCAGTGATGGTCATAGGCTCTAGTTATGTAGCATATATGAGTTGGTGCTAATTTTATTTTAGTTTTGGTGGTCACAGGTTTGAGTTTTTTCAACAATGTGTTTTTCGTGAACTGAGCATTAATAATGCATATAATTTGCAGAGACTACCTATGTGAACATATCATGTAGTCAAGTTGGTGTTAGCCTTTATTTGTTTTGTGATGGTCATGGGTTCGATGATGAGGTTGAACAATTTTATGGAGAAGAGCTTTTTATCCAACTAGATTAGTGCATTTTGTTGAACCGAAGGCGTAAATTTTGTAGAGCACACATAGAAAGGTGCATTTTTTAAATGATGGATTTGAAAGCTACATTTTTTCAATTTGATAAGGTCATTTTGTAAAAATTTTAATATTTATAAAAAAATTTGGGTCATTTTGAGGCTCAAATCATTGTTTGAAATAGGAGAAATGCCAAAGATTTTTTTTTTAATCTGAAAAGGGGGACATGAAAAGTCATGAAGATATATGTTTTAGGTCATGAAGCCATACTTATTTGGTTATTGTCAAAATTTTTTGGAGCTCATGAAAAAATTTAGTCTTGGTATGAAGAATATGCTACAAATTGATGATTGAAGAACATGTTGAAGTTGTATTGATATGATCATACTTGTCAAGGGGATTTATTGTGTTTTGAGCTTGTGGGTCCAGTTTGAAAGATTGTGAAAAGTTATCCAATATGTTTTGGTGAAGGACGTTGGTGCCTCAATCAGTTTGGAGCCTATAACAAGTTGGTGCTTGGTTATTTCATAAGTTGGTGCCTCAATTAGGTTGGAGCCTACAACAATTTAGTTCTTTCTTATTTCAATGATTGATGCTTCAATCAGGTTGGAGTGTATAATAGGTTTGTGCTTGAAATTTTATTTTTTGGGTTGGTGCCTCTAGTAGGTTAGTTTTGGAAAATTGATTTTCGGGGTTGGTTCCTCCAATGGGTTTGCGCCTGCAAATTAATGTAATTAAAGAATTGAATAAGACGAGAATATTTGTGGTTTTATCCCACAAGGGTTTCATCATACTTATGGTGTTATCGTGTGTTGATGTGATGATTGTCTTTATTTATGTTTTATTATG
Organism: Pinus albicaulis; assembly: GCA_034641835.2. NCBI lineage: Eukaryota > Viridiplantae > Streptophyta > Pinopsida > Pinales > Pinaceae > Pinus > Pinus albicaulis. Next base: position 977,983,180 of record CM076577.1, on the reverse strand, counting down.
TTTTCGGTTATGATTGATTACAAAATTATTTAAGTTGATTAAATTGGCCATGACACTAATTCACTCCCCTTTAAGTGTAATCATAATTATAACAATTGGTATTAGAGAAGGTAACTTCAAAAATAGTTAATCACTGGGAGGTTGATCACAGGGAACATGGCCAATATCTTATCTTCAGGCAAGCCTCCTCAGTTTGATGGAACAAGCTATGTTTTCTGGAAAATAATAATGGAAACCTACATCATTTGTTTGGGATTTGATGTATGGGCAATGGTTGAGAATGGTTTCCAGGTACCTATAACTCCTCCCTCTAATGCAGATAGTAAATCTCTTTATGCATTCAATGCAATGGTAAAAAATGCAATCTTAAGTAGTTTATTATATATTGATTTTTTTAAAGTGATGCATTGCAAGTCAGCTAAGTAACTATGGGAAAAAATCAAAATTTGTTATGAAGGGGATAACAAAATAAAGGATTCCAATCTAAAAACTTATAGAAATCAATTTGAAAGTTTGAAAATGGAAGAAGATGAAAATATTACTTCCTATTTCCTTTGAGAAGATGCTATTGTCAACACAATAAAAATTCTCTTCGAAGAAGTCAAGGAAGTTGATATTGTGTGTAAAATATTGAGATCACTTCCCTCAAGGTTCAATCCTAAAGTATAAGTTACTGAGGAAATATTTGACATTCAAAAGTTAAACATGAATACCGTTCATGGAAATATTACGACATATGAACTAAGGAAAGAAAAGTAGAAGACAAAATTCAAAGAAGCCACATTCAAAGTAGCCAAGGAAGGATGTAAGCATCGGACTCAAGAATACTCTAGTCATGAATCAAATGAAGAGGAAGCCAAATTTGTAAGAAATCTAAATAATGGAACTAGAAAGTTCAAAGGTAAGTTTCCAATTAATTTTTTTGAATGTGGAAGAATAAGAAACTATGTTTCTAAATTTCCTTATGAAAAAATAAATGATAGTGATGATGAAGTAAATTGCAAACATAATGATTATAAAAGAATAAAAAATTCCGAAAGATCAATCTTATACCCAAATAATATAGAGATTATGAAAGCAATGAAATCATGTTTGCTGATGAAAGAGGAGAGATATTGTTCATAGCTCAAGAAGATATTTAAGAATAATTGGACTATGAAGGAGAACTCATAAGTGCCTTGGAAGAACTAAGATCCCTAAGAAAGAAGGTAGATCAAATAGAAAAAAAAACTACAAGAATATGAAGATAAAGATTATGATGTTGATTCTATCATATTTGTCAAAAATTAACTGAAAGAAACTAAGAGGATAATGGAGATTTTCTCAAAGGAGTTAATAGAAAAGGAATATGAAAAATTGGAATAATAAATTGTTCTTTTGAGAGAAGAATTATAAAATACATAGGATCAACTCAATAAAAACTTGAAGTTCTTTAAAGGTTCTGAATCATTAGTTCACATACTCAGCCTACAAATATCTCCCCTCATCAAAACAAACCTTGATTATTAGGAATATTCTGAGACAACCAAATATGAATCTCTCTCATGGATAGAAAATGGAAAATAACTTAAAAGTTATGTTGATACATCCATTGGATCCAACAACAACATAATTGAAGACTCTAGTCAAGTAAACGATTAGCCTAATCATGTTCACTTCAACATTTGAGATGAAACTCATAAAGAAACAGGAATCAACAAGATACAACTAACCCAAGCAAGGAAAGAAACTAGGATGAGGGTATAAGAACCACAATAACAAAAAAAATTCTTAAGGGGTCTACAAAGAGAAGTGTATAGGAGTCAAAGATCAACAAATAGGTGAATCACTTCCAAAGAACAACTTCAGAAGAAACCCTTCATAAGGACAACTCCATTCAACCAAGTATTAAAATATGTTTTTTGGTCATTGTTTCTCATGCACAATATTTGAACACAAATCAAGGGATTGCAGAACATATGCCATGAATCATTATATCATACATACAGGATACTATCATAATTCTAGGAAAAAATGTATCGAAAATCAAATAAAAAAATTATAACAACAATTTATATGGGCCTTTCTCACCAATATTCAAGCCCAATGCAGAATGCTACAAGTTCCAAAATGAAGGGCATATAGCATGTGATTTTAGGATTAATTTGAGATAGTTCAAGGAAGAAGGATTATCTTCTAACCCAAGAGAGATCACCAAGGCATGGAGAAATAAATAGGAAGATCCAAGGATAGATTTGATCACTTAGAACTAAGCCATTGGTCAAAGCTTCTTCAAGTATATGAATGTTTGAAATTGAAAATTGAATAACCAAGAGTATGCAAGATAGATGCATATTTAAAGAAAGAAGAGAGACCAGACACTAGGGGATAAACTATCAGAAAGAGAAGTGGAGTAGCCCAAGAAAGTTGTATTGATGTTGAGACTCTTGTATTGAAAAAATGTCTTGTGCAGGTGATATCTCATATGTAAAAGGAATAAAAATAGGGGGATTATGTCAGTAGCCACATGAGAGGGAGCATATATAGGAGGATAGTTAATCCACAAGGCGAGAGCTCATTCATAGGGGGGTAAGTCCACAGTAAGATATAGGAACAATTGTGGCCAAGTGGAACAACCCTGGTGAAAATTCCATGTAATAAAGTTAAAATAATAACCACAAATGATGGGACACTTATTCCAAGCTGAATGTTTGGGAAAAAATCCTAGTGCGAGTGTTCACATGGTTTATTATGGCTAAGGAAATTGGAAAAGGCTATGGCTAAGGCATTAAAGAGGCAAAAAGTATTTTTGGCACATTTATTTATGAAAATAATGGAAATTAGGAGAAAAAGGAGATGAAAGGTCACAGGTTGCATGTGAGGAGGAAATTGAAGGAAAATAATGGAAAATGAAGAAAATAGAGGCCTCTTCTCTAAAAATGCTTACGAGGATCAGATGATATCTTTTGTGAGTGCATTTTTGGATCTCTCTCACTATTCTCTCTCTCTCTCTCTGATACTCTTGGATAGTTAGAGTTTTCTTGGAGAAGCCTTGGAGAGTGTGGATACTTGGTGATTTGGAGCAAGAAGGAAAATGAATAGAAAGAAAGTGAAGGTGGAAATTGGGATCAACAACTACAATGGGATTTTGTTGGAGGTACCGAGTTGCATGTATGTTTTCCTCACTAGTTTTGGCATGCATGATGTATGCATGTGGAATTTCTAGCCTTTCCATTTCCTGGATAGCCATGTTATTGTGGGTTTATTTCCAATGATTATTCTCTGGTTGGTTCTCATAATCCCTTTAGTTTTTGGGTTGATTTATTAGTTCTTGGAGCCTTGGTTGGACAAACGCTCTAGGGCCTGATGGATAGTTGTTGGGTTGAGTTACTAGTCCTCGAGCCTTGGTTTAACAAATTCTCTGGAGCCCTAAGTGGGTTGAGTTACTAGTCCTAGAGACTTGGTTGGGACAAACACTTTGGGGCCCTAGAGCAACTTGGGTGGAGACCAATCCATGATGGTTAGCGATGTCTGACCATGAGGTGGAATCATTGGTTTTTGGGTTTAGACGGTTTGGTCTCTGGGCCATGGTTTTGTGTTGATTGATGTGTTTGGTAAAGTCCCACATTCATGCTTGGAATATGGTACAGGGGTGATTGGCTGAAGTGAGACTTAGCTCAGCCAATCTATGGTCAGGTGGAACATGGAAGTTCCATCTCTGGTTGGGTTCTACAATCATAAATGAAGAGATTATCCCTCTGGTATTCGGTATGAGAATGTATTGGTTTATGTATGGATTTATTTGTTATTATATCCATTGTATTTATGTTATATATATGTTGGTTATATGCATGCATTTGATTAGTGATGATATATGACTCTATCTATGTTTTTACCAGTAATTGAATGCAAAATGTATCCATGATCAAATAGACGGTATTGTAGCTTATTATGTAGGGGAAAAAATGATTCTTCACTATCCTCAGATTTTTAAAAGATCCCCATGTTTAAATATGTTGTTTATACATGTAGATGCAATGTTTATGACATGTTTGACGAAATTCCTGTCATGACTAGGTGGGGTCAGATGAGTTCCTGATGATGTGATTGCTTCCATATATTTGTTTTAATTTTATTTATCCTCTCCTAAAGTTACAAGAACTTCTATGCAGTGACGTGGGATCAGGGGCTGAAAATGTGGCATGAATCCCGGAGCTACAGGAACAATATTAAACTTTTGGGGCCATAACTGCGGCCTTGACAAGGAAAGCTCGTAGAAAAGGGTATATAACCACTCCCTTTCCCTTACATGCCTTCGTATGAGCCTCAAATAGGTCAAAAATGAGCTCCCCCTCAAGTAACAAGGCCCTGGAAGGTTGGGTTACCTCCTGGGGATGTCAATGATGCGGTGTAAGATATTTTTGTTGTGTTTCTGTCGGTTACACTTCCTCAGAGTCATCTAGGAGATTGAATCTCATATTATTAGTCTCTCGTCACATGTTTACCCCAGTTGGTCGGTTACTTGGGTAGATGTGGGAAGAGGGTGTTATAAAGTGGTATCAGAACATGGTTCAACCCTTGGACTTGATGGGTAGTGTGTTTATCATGTTTTTTATATTGGTTTCTTATGTGTTCCTCATACCTATGGTTTATGTGTTTGTTTCATCCGTGTTGTGTTTTCCGTGGTGGATGTGTTGTAGCCATGGATGGGTTAATGATGTTGTTGTTAACATGTGGTTGTATGTGTATGATTGATTGTGTGTTGTTCATGTGTGGGTATTGTGCATGCACATTGCTTACATATTGTTACATGTTGTATATGCATTGATTTTGTATGCTAGGTCACATATTGTTCATTCTTGTGTAGTGTTTGTACATGGTTGTTTGTGTGATGTTATATGTTGAACATGAATTGGTCATTCATGCTTGGTTACATGTCGCTTATGCTTGTGTATGGTCTGTACTTGTGATGGGTATGGTCAAGTTGCATTAGGTCATGTTGTGCAATTGGTATGGTTATGCATCCATGATTGGACTCCAGCTAGAATGATAGTTACGCACTAGTATACCATGTGCGATGAGTTTATATGTTGTTATATTTATGTATATACATGTATTTCGCTGATTGGTTGATCTTGCAGGATGTGTCCAAATTACACTAAGATGTGTTGCTTTATTTATGAATTGGTTTATCTAACATATTGTACATTGCAAGAATAAATAAAAGATAAATAACAGAGTGGTAGACTACAGAGATTCCCCTTATGAGTCATATGAGCAGCATGGTGTTGACATTCACCTGATTTGGAAAATACACTAAGAAGCCTAAAGGAGGAAATAAGGAGTTGTAAGGAAAAGAATGATAAAATTATACAGGCACAAGAAAAGAAAGCAAAGGTTAGTGCAGTCATCCTTAAAATTTTATTAGATTTTCAGAAATAAGGGCCACTTAGGATCAGTTATGTGCAGGAGGATGAGACAATTGGAGCATATGGCAGTAGGTATCTCGGTGATGAAAAGTATGATAGGGATGACATGGTTAAATATGGCATATTGTTGGACACTCCGTATCAGATAGGTGACAGACACAAGTATTGTTCTATTTATGGGTTAGATAGGCATCATGATAGTCATCGATATCATCCTTATAGGAGGATTGATAGGGGCTATTTTCTAGATTAGTTTAAAAAGGAAAAACCACCTACATTTGAAAGAGAGATGAAGAAACCACAGGATGTGGGGTCATGGTTTCTTGGCATGAAGAAAATTTTCATATTGCATGATGACTCAAAAAATATGAAAGCTAGGATAGCTACATTTAGCCTGAGAGGTAGAGCAGACATTTGGTGGGAAGATGTGAAGAGCGTCAGAGACATTTTTGAGGAGTAGTTGACTTGGATTGAGTTTGAAAAGTTATTATGGAGGAAGTATCTATCATAGAGATACTATAATGACACGGAAAATGATTTTTATGAGTTGAATATGCGCTCCATGATAGATGAAAAGTATACTAGAAGGTTCTTGCAGTTACTTAGATATGTGCCTTACCTCAAGGAGGAGAAGGCCAATATTCAGAGATTTATTAATGTGAAAATTTCTAACTTGAAATTGTACTGTAGTAACTGATTTATTTCTCCCAATTATTTCCACAATAAGTTATTTACAATCACATAATTACATAGATTAAATAACAATGAAATGAAGGCACAAGAACAAATCATATCAACACAGTTGTTTTTGGACAATTGTTCCCGAAAAAAACCCAATACAGGAAAATCGGTGCAGTAGATGAGGGTTTATTTATTATTCTTCAGAAACAATCTCTTTATAAGGAATGATTTGCAGAATCATGAAGAAACATTTTTGAAAACACCTGAGATAGTTTTCCTCCAGCGACTGGAGAAATTCTGGCACCCTAGAGACACTCCAACATACACTGCGTCGCCTATGTGTCCTCTTCTGCATGAGGACTACGTCCTCTGCTGTGTTGTCTCAATGCTACTTTGCATCCATCCTCCTTTATCTCTAACTGTTGTTGATACCCTCCTCTTTCTTCACCATGCAAATCTCTATCTGAAATTGAAATCTTCTCTTGGAGTATCGACCTCCCTCAGGTTACTGAGTATTTGCTCGGCTTATCTCCAAGTGAACCACAAGTCTTCATTTATAATTTTCTCGTTGATAAATTAATGGTCGTGATCTAATCTTTAATCAACAACTAAGATTAAAATAGACTTAATCCTCATCACTCAGAAGCTTCTCACCGACATTTGAATTAATTCACTTTAATTATTTTAATTCCCTAATTTTTAACTTAGGTTCCATTAAAAGTAATTAATTATTTAAATAACTTGCATTTTGGGTGGGTGGAATTTCTCCAAACGATTTCATGGTCTTAGAGATCTCATTTGTTCTAGCCCCTCCACAAAATTTCGGAGCTAGAGCACATCCGATGCTACCCAAAAATCAACACTCCCTCTTAGGGAGGAATGTGCTCTAGCAATACTTCTTACTAGAAGCATAACTTTAATCCATGACAATGGTCCTCTGCGATGTTAATGCTCAGTCTACTGCTCCTCATCTATTGCATTGCTACTATTTGTATTGTGGCCCACAACACTGCTGCAGTTGATGCTGCATCTATATTGCAACACCCTCTCAAGTGTTGCATTATCAGCTTCTACTGAAATGGATTATCAGCTTCTACTGAAATGGATTCTCAACTATACCCATCTTCTCTCTCAAATAAACAAACCTTTTTCTCCCAAGGGCCTTGGTGATAATGTCTACCACCTATTCTCCTGTAGGATTGTACTGTAACTGTACTACTCCCCGATGGACACAGTCTCTGATAAAGTGACACATGATGTCAATGTGCTTCGACCAATCATGAAAGACTAGATTCTAAGAGAGCTTGATACAACTCTTATTATCACACATAATATTGGCTGCTTCCATATTTCTCCTGAATAGATTCACAAGTAGATTTCTAAGCCATATGGCTTCACACGAAGCCATGCTTGCTGCCATATATTTTGCTTCATTTGAGCTCAGTTCTATGCATTTTTGTTTCTCGCTGCACTTGGAGGTCATTCCTATTCTAATACAGAAATAATACCCTGAGGTATTTTTCCGGTCTACTGAACTTCCTACCCAATATACATCAGTGAATCCATTGAGTCTAATGTCATTGCCTCAGATGCAATTTAATCCATTCTCGACTGTTCCCCATATACATCTGAGAACATGCTTGGTTGTTTCCCTGTTTTCCCTCTTTGGTTCCACCATGAACTAACTGAGGGTGTTGACCGTATAGCAAATATCTAGCCTGGTGTTGACCAAATACATAAGAGATCCTATGATCTATTTTTACAAGGTGGGGCCTACTTATTTGTTGTCGGATGCATCAATATTTTTCGAGTTGGTAATCATTGGTGTAGCCATGGGTCTACAATCTTGCATCCTTAAACTCTTCAGAATATTTGTAGCATATCTCCCCTGTCCAAGGAATATTTCACCCTTCTGCTTCCAAGCTTCCAACCCCAAGAAATAATGCATCAACCCCAAATCCTTCATGTCAAATTCTGCTATGAGGTTCTCCTTAAAATCCTTGATGATCCTAGATGAACCTGTCAGAAACAATTCATCTACATATAATACCAATATTAGAGGCTCATCCTCTACTATCAGATTGCAGATATTGAGATATGTGTCACTCTTGACAAATCCCATCTTCTGTAAGTAACCATCAATCTGACCATACCAAGCTCTAGGTGCTTGCTTAAGCCCATACAAAGCTTTCTTTAGTCTACATACATGAGTTTTCTTCTCATGTGTCTCAAAGCCTTATGGTTTTTTAGTGTACACTTCTTCTTCTATCACCCCATTCAATAAACCCACCTTGACATCCATCTGGTGAATCTCCCACCCCATCTGCGCTACAAGGGATATCACAGATTTGATAGAAGTATATCTAGCTACTGGGGTGAAGGTTTCTTCATAGTTTAGGAGCTCCAATGAAATCCTTTTAATCCCTTAGTATATGTCATAATTCCTGGCTCATTCTTCCACTGGTAGTGGGTCCATCTTCTTGCTCCTCCTCCTGCAAATCTTCTTGTAGTGATACTTCTGGATTATTATGCCTTAGAGAAGCGATGGTGTTGGTTTCGACTGGTCGAAGTGGCTGAACCAATGGATCATCCTCTGACTACTTTTTTGAAGGCATTTCTCGGGATTTCCTAAAATATATGTCCTCCGTGAACTTTATATCCTGTCGTACTACTAATTTCCTATTTCTAGGAATGTAGAATCTATATGCCTTAGCATTCTTGCTATATCCCACTAGATATCCTTTTTCTACAGTTTGATCTAACTTCTTCCTCTTTTCTTCGGGTACATGGAAGTATGCAAAACTCCCAAAGATCATAAAATGAATCACCTCTGGCTTTCTTATAGTGAAGACACTCTCTGATGTAATCTTACCTAGTACCCTGTGAGGAATCTTGTTCTGAACATACACAATTGTGCTGCATGCTTCTACCCATAGAAATTTGGGCATATCCTGATCATACAACATTGCCCTTGTTGCTTCCACAATATTTCTATTTTTCCTCTCTGCAACCCCATTCTTCTCTAGATTATATGCAGCGGTCCATTCTATTTTGATGCCTTCCCTTGCACAGAACTCAGTGAATTTTTTATCAATATATTATTCACCATTTTCTGAACATAGCACTTTTATCCTCTTCCTTGCCATATTCTCAACCAGATCCTTAAACTCTTTAAATTTAACAAAGACCTCATCCTTGGTCTTTATAAATTAGATCCAAGTCATCTTGGAATGGTCATCAGTGAAGGTGATGAAATATTCGGCACCACTAAGAGCTCTAGTGGAAATAGGTCCCCAGATATCTAAGTGTATTAATCCCAAAACACTCTCTGCCCTATTGTTACTTCTAGAATAAGTCGTTTTGGCATACTTTTGTAGTATGCACCCTCTGTAGACATCATCTTGTTTGGTGCTTAATTATGGAACTACTGTGACGGTTTCTCTGAGAATTCTTAGATCCCCATGGTGTAAGTGCCCCATCCTTCTGTTCCATATTTCATTTTTCATCATTACTGCCTATCAATTCCATTGGATATTCTAGTAGAAACTTGTACATTATGTTGCTTCTGACCCCAATTTGGGACTTCTTCTTCCAACTCAGGTGTTTGACATATACTTTCTTTCTAATGACGTAAACATCATAACCCTTTTTTTGTAACTAAGATACATAAATCAAGTTCATCCCTAATCCAGGAACATACAACACATTGGTAGCCTGAAGCCGATCTCTTGCTTCTGTTTGAAAAAATATAGTACCTCTTTTAACAGGAGTACATTTAGCCATTTTTCCCATGGTGATTTGGAAATTCATATTTTCCTCTTGATAGGTTGAGAAACATTCTCGTATTCCCATCATGTGTGTAGAATCCCCGCTATCAATATACCAAACCTCATAGGAAGCAGAGCTTGAAAAACAAGCGACTTCTTCTTCCAATCTAGAAGCCAATACATAAATGTTGTGTTCCACCGTATCTTTCATGCTTTCCTCTTTCCTAGGAGAACTGTGTGATCCCCTTCATGTTGCTGCTTCAATAGCATCAATACCACAACTCATTGCATAATCTCCAACCTTGTTGCCCGATATTTCCTCTGATACCATGTGAAAAATTTTAACTTGAAATTCTACTACAGTAATTGATTTATTTCTCCTACTTATTTCCACAATAAGTTATTTATGAAAATTATTCAGTAAAAAACAAAAAAATTCTACTACAGTTATCACATAATTACATAGATAAAATAATAGTGAAATGAAAGCACAAGAATCAATAATATCAACACAATTTTTTTTGGACAATTGTCCCCGGAAAAAACCCAATGCGGGAAAACCGGTGTAGCAAATGAGGGTTTATTTATTATTCTTCAGCAACAATATCTTTAAAAGGAATGATTTGTAGAATCATGGAGAAACATTTGTGAAAACACCTGAGATAGTTTTCCTCTAGTCACTGGAGAGATTCTGACACCCTAGAGACCCTCCAACCTCCATTGTGTCACCTTTGCATCCTCTTTTGTGTGAGGAATATGTCCTTTGTTGCGTTGTCTCTTTGCTACTATGTGTCCCTCCTCCTCTGTCTCTAATTGTTGTTGATACCCTAATCCTCCTTCACCCTGCAACTCTCCCTCTGAAATCGAACTCTTATCTTAGAGTATCGACTTCCCTCGAGTTGCTTAGTATTTTCCCAGTTTATCTCCAACTGACCCACAAGTCTTCATTTATAATTTTCCTATTGAGAAATCAATGGTTGTGATCTAATCTTTAATCAACAGCTAAGATTATTATATACTTTATGTTAATCAAGGTTATCATTGATGTCAATATTCTTGAGATGCCTGGTACAAGATGATGATGTCATGACTCTTGTTTGACAAGGATGCCATCAATGAATATTTCAACCCACGAAGATGGCAAACCACTAATGAAGAAGTCTTAATAAGTCCTTGGACTAACTATAATGTTGCATGTGCCTTGATGATCTAGACCTTAACCCTTGATTACATATGGAGTCATACACTTCATGATGTCATACACTACATGAATGACCACAATTGATGATGACACTTGATGAAGGACTAGATGATGACGTGGAAGATATCATTTGATGGTTAGAAGACTATCTTGAAGTTATCTTAACAATGTTGCATTATGAAATATTACTACACTATTATTGAATACATGATGTCTTCATGATGATGCTGGACACTATCATGATGACATGGATGTCCTACATAATGACACTATGATCCTATGATTGATAAGCCAAAAAAAGGAGAAGCCAAGCAATGGAAAAGCCATGTTGTCCTATTCACCTTCCGCACACAAAAATTAAGGATAGTCACAAAAACAAAATACCACCTTAGAGGCATCCTTCCAAATTTACTCCTACACCACCTTATATAGTATATTATTTCCTTTCCAATGAGCCTTTACTTTCCCCAAAACTCCCAGCGGTTGATGAGATATGGAATTTTTAAAGTTAAAAAATATATATATTTGCAGGCTAGCCGACCTACACTTTGTCACTTATGTTGGCCTACATCTTAAAGACATGTCCCTTCGTTTGTCTTAGAAAAAAACACTATATATACAGTTCAAACTGCATTTCTCCTCCAACAATTTCAGTGATCATCACAGAAATACTGTAGGAGGTCGAGGAGCAGAAAAAAAAATAGTTTGGGCTAAATTTTGATTGGGTTCTAGATAAAATAATTAAAAGAGAGCTACAAGCAGTCAAGAATACCTCGGACCTGCTATAATAAGTCTTGGTGCAGCTCATTTTTGACATATCAGTGCAATATTCAAGGTATTCTGGGCTACATTTATTGCATAGAAAGGGAACATAAATATAGGGATTGACATACATTTATTGTTGTCAATTTTGGATCAAAATTCAAGGACCTAGGCAAATTTTATTACAGTCTGACAGGCACAGAATTAAGAGACAATGTTGTACAAATTTTGAGACAACTAGCATGAATGCCTATGTGAGTTGGGCATGATTTTGGAGGTTTCTGAGTGATATTTCAGAAAGAGCTATGCACAATTTTTGAGAGAATGACAGAGAGTTAATTGACACGAATTTATGAGTGAGGAGCACAAAAAATGAGGCAATCAATCGAGAAATTAAAAGAGAAGCTACAAGACTTATTAGAGCTTGTAGATAACCTGCTAATACTCAGTTGCTAGAACATGCTTGAAGGCCTTATTTGAGCATCTCTTGAAGCAATCCTTTGGGCATCATTTGGAGGGAAGTGCTTTGGCATCAAGACATACTATTGAACTACCATTGAAGCATAATACATGAGTATAAAAAAAATACTTGAAGCCTTGAAAATCTTGAGCATCTATTGATTTGATAGTTAAAAGGAGCGTTTGGGCTTACTCTTATACATGAATAGGTTTATTGAAGCAGCCTAGTGACCTCTTGGGAGCAGACTTGAAGAATAGATTTTTGGAAGACCTCCTACTAACCTTGTTGAACTATAGCGGAGTAGGCCTTGGGATTGAACCAGTTTCAAGTACTCTTGAAGGAGAGTTGATTTTGAAGACCTTTTTGGAGCAGACTTAGTGTAGCCTGGTGAAGACATATTATTGAGAAACCTTAGCTGATTGAAGATACCATGATGCACTTTTGAAGGCCCTCATGATTTAACCTTGAAGAAACAAGTGTTTGGGTGAAATGAAGAGAAATGGGGACACCTTCATGTGAAGAACAAGGTTGTCATTAATGAAGTGACATGGAGACTAAGTGAAGGCATAGCTGAAGATTGACAGGGCTTGTTGAAGAAGACATTGGGAGCCTTTAATAATAATCAAACACATCTTGACGAGTTAGGTTGAGGGTTGGAGCCCAAGAGGTTGGAGCCTCGTAAAGGAATGGTTGGTGCCTTGGAGGATAGGGTTGGAGCCTTAGAGGATTGGAGTCATCAAGAAAGCAGGTCGGTGCCTGAACCAGATATAGGGTTGGATCCCTTGAGGTTGTTGCCTCAAAACTGACAAGGTTGGAGCCTTGGAAGTCCAAGTCAGTGCTTGGAAAATATAGGTTGGAGCCTGGTAGATTGTGTTATCACTGAGATTTTCCTTGAAGTTGTAAGAAAAGGAAAGAAACCCGAGGTAACCACTAACCAACCTTCAGATACAGAATCTAGCCAATCTGTATCCAGAGAGGGCTCTCTCTTTAAAATTTAGCTTTGTTCTTAGAAAGTTTTAGGCTAGTTATAAGTCCAAGAAATTTGTTTTGAATTTGAATGGTGGAATCCGCCAACTGAGGGAAAGATTGAGTATTTCTACGCCATTGGGCTATGGATTCGAAAGGATGGCTTTACTGGATTAAGTTTCTACACACAAGATGGCTTTGCAGGGCAAGATAGCCAAACATAGAACAATTTTAGATATTTAAAGTGAATGGAATGGATTTTGAAGGGATGAAAGGCAATTAAGAATCTTTCAACATGTTCAAAGAAAGAAAGTGAATGATTACAAATAAAGAGCAGTTAAGAATTCTTTACTATAGTAATCAAAATTTTTAAACCAGCGAAACAAGAGCAATTAAGAATTCATTGTTTATAACCAGTTTAGAAGAAAACATTTAGAATAATCACAATTGAAATCAGAGTACACTTAAGCAAGTTCTGATTTATTCTTTTTTGTCAATTATTCAGAAACGGAATGCAATGATATTATAAACAGATATAAAACTTTTGAAACATGAGATAGAGAAGACTTATTGATCTGTAGTTAGACACATGAATCCTGCAAAAATTCTTGAGCTTCAATTCGTCATCCAGCAAGCCATAAAGAAATTTCTCCAAAAGCACTTTATTCCAAAAAATCAATGTTACAACAAAGTAGAAGAATCCACCCTCAATAAGTCAATTGAGGGCTTATTTATACAAAAAATGATACAAAATATCTCTTAAAAAAACAAGATATAATCTAAAATGAATCACCAATAAGTTACAATAAAAATAGAGACAGATGGTCTCATGGATAAGACAAGAAGTAATCGATGTTGTGTTGTTTCCTCTTTTCGAGGGTGTGCTGGAGGCAGGTGCTATATTTTGGTTCATCGTTGTCCTCTTCAGTAATTTTATTTTAACTGCCTTGCTTCACTGATACTCTTTGTTCTTACTAATACACTTTCAACTGAACTGGTACTCTTTAACCCCCTTTTGTTCCTTTATCCTTTATACTGTAGTAAATAGGCAAAATTTCATATCAGGATAAATTTTACAAAAGTTCCAACAAGTCTTCTCACCATTTATCCTCTGCTATTCTTGTCCGTTGAAGCTTCCTTAATGTTTCATCAGCCTCAGTATATTTGAAGAAATTAGGCTGGTTAGGAAACAAATGCCTTACTTCATGTTCCAGAAAAAACAAATTCTCTAATCTGTCATGAAGATTCCTTCCTGTAGGTAATGTTGCTTGTGATGAACTGGCTGAGGAATTGGCTAGATTGTGAGCATGTATGTCCAATTTCTTAACATAAGTTTCCAAGTCCATTATTTTATCTTCTGAAACCATAGGGCTGGGCAACCCTTTATTCAACAAAACATTAAACCTTTCTCTGAAAGAAATTATTTCTGCCTGCATGTCAAAGCACCTTCTTTCCAAATTCCGCATAAGAGTCCTTTTAGTAAAAACTATTTTTATTTCTAAGATTGTTGTAGTTCTATCCTGAATACCCACTTCTTCGAGCTGCTATCTGGTTTGGGTGTTTTAAAACTGAATAAGCTAATTAGCTTCCTCAGGCCTATTTCTCAATTCTGCTTGTGTATTCTCAACTTCATCCAGAGCTACTCTGACCAAATCATTCTGTTCGTACATTATCTGGATTGAGGACCAGATATATTTTATTGATTGACTAATATTATCCCAAAGAATTTCATTTATTTCTCTCAAAGGCTTCTCCAATGTGAGATCCTTTTCTAATGTTTTAACCAATTTTTCCAATCTCTTGATTTCTCTTGATTTGTCAGCAACACTCTTTTTTGAAAGATCATATCTCTGTTCTAAATTGATAAGTTGTAAATTTGTGTGCTGAAGTTCAGTTACTTGAAGTTTCAAGTCATTCATTTGTTATACTAATTGTTCTGAACTCAAATTTGAAGTGTCTACCTGTGATGATTCTGCTGGCTGACCTGTTGGCTGTGTACCTGTAATTGCCTCTGTTGTAGATGTTGGAAGAGCAGATTGTTTTTCTTTCAGTGCTTGCTCTAGCTATTTTTCTATTTCAGTTAGTTGCTCATTCATTTTCAAGAGCAACTCCATCATTTCTTCTTCAAAATTCTTCTTTATTATTTCTTCAGTTTGAGGATGTCTGGAGGCTGGCAATTTCAACTGTTTTCTCAATGCAGCAATGTCATCATCTTTTTTCTTGATTAGAGTTTCTATTCCTTTGACATCCTTTGGATTGTGACCTAATCCAATTATTACTTCGTCCAACGTTTTTATCCTGTTATATTTGGCTTGAGAAGAAGCCTTTTCAAGCTGCAATTGTGTATTGGTGTTCTCCAAAGAATCCTGTAACTTGTGCGCTGCCATGGCCTTATCAGTCAAAGTAGAATAAATCATTTCCCCAGTCTGCTTATGTAATTCAATTTGGTCTAAAGGATGGATATCCTTTGCTAGGACTTCAAAGTTTGTCCTAATATAATCAGCAGTTGTTTGGGGTTGTTGCACCTTGGGTTTGAAATGGCTCATTAACATTTTTCCCTGTTGGATGTCAAAAGCTGACATCAATCTTTCTTGATTCTTTGGAGCCATTTTCAAATATTGATTATATACTTGCATTCTCAGTGGATCATTCCTGGCCTTGATATTGATAAATGTCTTTTTGATTTCCCAGGCCTCTTTTACTGGAGGCTTGAAAGAAGATATTTCCATACTCTTTTTCTTCTGTAGCTCTTTCCTGTATGAGGTAGTGGATGCTCCACTGACTGTCTTCTCTTTCTTGGTTGTCAGCGATTTCTTGAAATGATTCAACTTCTGGAAGAGGATTTAATCTCTGCCTTTTAGTATCTTGCTGCTCTGTAGATCTATCACCAGGGGTGGATGTTTCAGCTTCTCTTTTTTTTCCTTTTTCCATATTAAGAGGAGTTTGAAGATTGGCCATTTCTGTATCATTGATCTGAACTGGAGGGATTTTTACTTGACTTTGTTCTTTAGATGTTTCTGGTAGCTCTGTCATTGTGAATTTTTCAATTATTTGTATGTCCGATTCCTTTTCTTTTCCTTTTGATTCTACTACCACTGTACTGATCTCCTGCAAAGGTTGTTGTGAAGTTCCTGCTGAAGAAGGTCCTGCTGTCTGTACCTGCCCAAGAGAGTCCAGGTCAAGTATCTTTTCAAGATCTTTCATTACATTATCAATATTGACCTGCTCACTATCTTGCTCTACCAAAGTTCCTTCCACCCATTCATCTGTATTTTCATATTGTTCAATTTCTGGCATCCTAAAATGAATGTATGGAGATAATTTGTTTTTCATTCTTCTGTCACAAATAAAACTATATGGATCATAGGGTGCCCAGTAGAAACTCTTTTGTATTTTGAGATAATATTCTAAAATCCTTTCTGCTTCTCTCCCAGCCTCCCTAGAATTACAAACAAAGGGACCTAATTGGCTCTTTATCCTGAGTTGTGCCTTTTTCTTGGCATTATGGAAATGAACTATATCTGAATTGTTCATCTGTCTGAAATACTCAAGTGAAAAAAGTCTCATTGGAACATATCTGGGAAACTTGAAAGGACACAATTCACATCTATAAATCCTAATTTCAGTATGGTTCTGATATAAGTACCAATCTCCCACTTTATATTGCTTTGAGAGTTGAAGGGTTCTCTTGATTTCATTATTGATTCTGGGAGGAGAAATTCCAGTCAACAAAGTGGTTGCTGGATGTACAAACAAATCAATGAACTCACTGTAGGAGTAAGGAGAATCAGGAGAATGATGGGTGATAGCAGACCAAAAGATAGCTGATCTAGGGTTTCCTTTAGTATCAAGTTTCTGCATATGGAAAGGAAAACTTTCTGAATGATAGTGTATCATGAGATGATATATGAAGGAAGAATATTTAAATACTCTCTCATTTCCAAATCTCATGCATTGATCATGGATTTTGTCAGAAATAAAAGATGAAAAATCATATCTGACAGCAGGAGGTTGTTCAGGGGTAAAAATAGACAATAGCACTAGGGTCGATTGGTCAACAAACTCACTAGTGTTAAAACCCATTATTGAAGATATCATGTTTAAAATAAGTCTGCCTTCATCAGTAAAATAGGTGTGGCCATAATGGGAAGGGCCTTTAGGTTGATGCTGTGGCAACATGAAAGTCTGACAAAGACGGTTTAAATCTTCAGGGGAAAATTGGGTAGACTTCTTAAGTAATTCAGCCATGTGCAGAGGAGTGAGGGCTTGACCTGGTTGGAAATGTAGCATATCATTTATGGATTGAGAAGTTATTAAGAAGAGGACATCTTGATTTGGGGATAATACTGCTCTTTGGTTAGGATCATAGTTGGCATGGCAAAGATGGATGATTTCAGGGAAGATATGGACTTCTGGGAGGAGGTACAGGGGCATATTGGATTCCTAAAGTCCAATTACGTTAGAAGCATTCAAATAATTGTCTCTGCAGCGAAAAAATATTCGAAGGGGATTATCACTGATACTCAGGTCTTTAATTTGAAAATCCATATCGGCTAAAGGTAAATAATCCAAGTATTTATGAGGGGCATTCAATGGTGCTACATTTAAAGCCACAGGGATTTCCATTCTTGGTTCTTGTGGATTCAAAAATGGAAATTCGGCTTATGGTGAAAAATTGAGCCAAATTATAGATTTCGATGGGAGAAATAAATACAATTGCATATTGGGAATTCAATTACAGTTCTCAAGATTTAAGGAATGAAATAGCCATCAATTTTAACTCTGTTCTTTAGTGAAAGGAAAAGGAAAGCCGTGTTTCTTACAGAGTCAGTGCGAATTTAGGGTAAATACCTGTTTTTGGAGAAAACAACGTTTTGAATAGATGCTGGTTAATGCGGATAATCTTCTGAGAGGTTTGACTGCAATCTTCTTTGACAGGGTAAAGGTTGGCGGATTTCACTAATTTGAATTTTGAAATTTCTGCATGGAAGGTGTATTCGTCGTCTGCGTATGAAATGATGAAAAAGACATGAATTTTTTGTTTTATCGGCAAAGTCAAATGGGGGGGATTTTTCATTATTTTATTGGCTGACGTCAGCATGGTACAACAGTCATGTCATGAACAGAAAGGGCGGTAAATGGTTTTTATCGCACCGCTTATTAGGA
Organism: Pinus albicaulis; assembly: GCA_034641835.2. Taxonomy (NCBI): domain Eukaryota; kingdom Viridiplantae; phylum Streptophyta; class Pinopsida; order Pinales; family Pinaceae; genus Pinus; species Pinus albicaulis. Next base: position 977,964,769 of record CM076577.1, on the reverse strand, counting down.
AAGGTTGTTTTGGGCGGAGAGGCAGCGATGCGATACAGCGATTGAAACGTAGCACGACACTATTCAAAAACCGCTTGGCCATCGCGTGTTATCTTTCGTACGCGGATGGCCAGCGAAATGGATGAGGATCTTTGATCTCAGAGCGAGTAATCAGACGGTCAACGGGACAGGAATACGGTGGGGAGTTAATGGTGCGGGCCCAACATATTTAATGGTTAATTAATCCCATCGGGCGGAGTTCTATTGGCTGGGATTGGTTATTAATTAATCATGTGGATTAATTAATCCCTGGTACGTTGAATGGCGGGGAATTATTTTATTTTTGTTTTTAAACATATATAATATATTTAAATGCTTTTTCATATATTTTTATTTATATAGCAATTAAACCGATGCGATTTATTTACTATAGGGGGCGGAATAATTATATAGATATATTTAGCCAAAAGGAATTATAATGTGGGTTTTTATTTGAATAAGTGGGAATTAAGTACTTTTTGGCTAAAATTGTAATATATGGGTTTTGGGGATATTATATTCAAAGGAGTTATACATAATAGGAGAATGGGATTTTTATAAGGATTTAATATATAAATTAGAATTAATATGACAAGGGGACAAGGTGAACTCAAAAATACTTAAATATAACCAAGAAAGTGAAGATTCAAAAGTAAATAGGATTATTATACTTTCATCACTTAAACTTAGAATAAAAAGTGATTTTGAGGGCTTTTCATGAAATATTGAAGGATTTTCCTAAGTAAAATGAGATTTTACTTAGGAAAAGATTTTGAGAAGTGAATGAATGTGATGATGGATAATTTCAAGTACTTAGGTATTTTTCAATTATTAGGCCGAGGGTTCGGTCCCTCCAAAAGTCAATGAAATGCCTTGAGCCCCTCTAATCTTCAAATGCCTTAGCACTTAGGGGAAATTAGTGAAATCTTTAGGGAAAATGAAAGGGGAAATTAATAATCTTGACTTTGCTTTGCTGTGAAACTTTTTCGGCTGTAGTATCTGCCTTTGCACTTGTGATGAAAGTAAAATTGAACATATTTGGAACAACTAGTGTTTCTTTATGTAATTAAGCAACAACATCTATACCTACTTATTCCCTCATTCTCTTCTTGTTAGGGTGCTTAGACTTTAAATAACAAATCTTCTTTTTCTTTTACCTTAATAGCCTATCTAGTCCCTTGTACATCAAAGACTCAGATTAAGCCTTAAAACTTACTTTTGTGCCTCTACCTATCTGCCATTTTCCGTTAACAGTGGTCAGATATTTATTCTCTATTCTACAGCATGAAATTGAAAAATGAATGAGTCAAGTTTAAACAGTTTGACTCTTCATAAATTGTGGCAAAAGTTTGACAAACTGCACACAATTTTGTTTATTACATCAGAGCAAAAAGTAGTGGCATTTAGACTTGCACACTTTCCTTGGCCTTTCTTTTGGTGGGGTTCATTTTCTTTTACTTTTTTGGCCAATTTTATTCTTTTCACCCTTTAATTTTTCTTTTAGGGTATACCCTCTTTACATTTTTTAAAATTTTTCATTTTTTGATTTTTTAAGAATATGGAACACCTTTGCAACAAGAAAAAGGTTTGAAGATATTGCATAGTTCAACAAGTCAATCATGAAAAATGACACCTATTGTTATAGGAGTCTAACACTGACTCCACTTGGGGATGGCTTTTCCTGGTGGAAATTCAAGAACAGCAAGTCAGATGCCTTGAAATGTCTTTAACTGATCCATGAAATCTTCTTTTTCTGGTGGCCTTATTGTACATATGATAGTAAAACTTATGAAGCTTAGGGCCTTCACTTGGAAGCACAACTAGCAGTACTATCCATAAAACTTTCAGAAACTTTGTTTCAGGTTTGAAAATAATGCGCCTTGTTCAATCGAAACGTACGTTTTGTGACGGTTGAAAATGTGAATTGAATGGTTTCTTTTTTTACAACACAAATTTGATCTAGAAACTAAAATAGCATAAAAATTTTCAAATTAACTAATAAAAACTAGTGAAAATTGACAACTAAAAAAAATGCCAAAATTACATGAGCTTAATGACACTCATCTATCCTCAATCTACTAAAAATCATTGAATCAGACGGCTTCAAAATACGATGAAATGATGTGATGTTTGTAAAAATAAATGGATAACTTGATTGCTTGTGATCAAAATTGGAAGTATGTTATGATCATGTGCCTTTATAATAAATGATAGGATGTGTAGAGGCCACTTTTGATGTATTTGATCCTTATAGAGAAAACATGTTTGCAGATTTGGGCTCAAAAGATTCTCCATATAATCGATATAGGATCAATAAAAGCATGATGTATGTTATTTAATTCTAGGCCTTCAATGACTAATTGTTCAATTGAATTATGAATATTAGACCATGAACTTATTTCTTCAGTCTTGTGTTTGAAAGAATAATCATCTTCAATATGCAAGTCAAAAGATATTACAATTTCCTCTTGCTTTGGAGAAGGAAGATTTTCAAAGAATTCTTTAGGATTTCGGAAATTGTATGACTGAATTTGAGAATGCAAAAGTTTGATTTCATTTTCATAATTTTCAAAAATTATATCAAGAAGCCATTTTTTAACTTGAGGAGAACATTTTCTTGATTTAAAAATAAGAAAGAAAGCTCTTAGAAAATCCTCATCAAGTTGAAGTTCTAATATCTCATCCCTCAAAATAGCTAGTGATTGTTTTGTGAAATTATCATAATTATCATCATACTGATCATATTTAGGCAAATCTTCAGAATAAGGAATGTCATTAATTATAAACATTGGATCAGCGTATTTCTCTTCCAACAATCCCAATATATCTTGATTAGATTGGTTGCATTCTGTTTGAAAATCATTGTTTTGTTCAATAGGCGTGATATCAAGCAATGGGCCTTTTTGGGAAGGTAGAATAACATGAGCATCAACTTGTTCTTCTGTCCCTTCATGGATAAAAACTTTTGTACATTCATCAACATTAGAAGAAGTAGAAACAATTTCTTCATTATGTAAATATTTTGAGGATGGTTGTATGTTTAGAAGCAAATTGATTTCTTCTTCGGTGAGGGGGGGTGGGAATCTCTGAATTCTTAGATTGAAATGACAATTGTTTTTTCCCTTATCTAAAAGTTGATCATGAGGTTGATTATTTTCTTTAACTCCATTCAAAACATTAAATGGAACATCATTTGTTAATACAAAGGGGTTTTGTGGATCTTGATTTATCTCCTGACTTATTTCATCTTTGTTTAACTCCTCTTGATTATTATGACATTTAACTTGAGAATGAAAGTTTTGGACTTCTTCTAATAAATCTTCAGAAAACCAATTTCCAAAATCTTCATCAATATTTTTAAGGTAATGTATAAGATCTTCAGCTTGATCACAACAATTTTCAGCTAATGATAAAGATGGAAAATCTTCCTTGTAATGCTCATAAAATACCTTATGAAAATCTTTTAGAGAAAACAAACTTGCAGGTTTGAGAGCTTCGTACCATTCCCTTGCTTTTCCTTCTAAGGTTCCCATGAACATCTTCATGAGGCAATACTCATGCCAATCACCCTTCAATCTTGATGAGTGTATATGAAATTTAATGAGATGTAGTAAAGGATCATCAATATTCTCATCTTGAAACATGGGCAGATTTTCACCCCAATTTACCTTCGGTAGTTTGTGTGGAAATCCAGGTATGTGATCTCTGCTCATGGGAGCATATCCTCGTTTTATTCTTGGATCATCTTGAAAATCAGCCATAATGAAAGGCCACGATATCTGTAAAACCAAGTTAGATCCTTATATAAAATACAATACATATTGAAAACCATTCTTAACATGAAAGAACATAATGTCTTGGATTAAGATCCAAGTTGAAAGCTTGATCTTTCCATATTGTTCTTCCAGGTTCATTCCTCTAGTGGAGTCTTGATTGTGAGATCGATTTTGGAGTTGCCAGGTGGATGATTTTAACCTTTGTTTGTCTGATCCCTGTCCACCATCATAGATCAAATCTAAACCTGTAAAACAATTCTGAAGAAAAAGTTAGTTCTTCAGGAAACCAAATTTTGAGTATTTTATGATTATTTTGTTTTTTTTACGAATTTTCAAAACAACTTCTATGATTTCTTTAAGAGGCTTTAGATATGAGATTTAAACTTTCTTAAAGACTTATTAAACTAGAGAAACTGATGAAATGTTTGAAACCAAAGTTCAATCTATAAACTAGACTGGAGATTGACTGAAGTAGCATTTATTTACTATGAAATTGCAGAGCAAAAGCATTTCAAAGGCTACTTGGCTAATCTTCAGGCTCCGTCTGTAGTTTATAAATCAAAAAATAGTAACAATAAAATGATTCAGATTCCCCAGTATGGTCGCCACTATATTATCACTCAGATTTTCCTTGAAGTTGTAAGAAAAGGAAAGAAACCTGAGGTAACCACTAACCAACCTTCAGATACAGAATCTAGCCAATCTGTATCTAGAGAGGGCTCTCTCTTTAAAATTTAGCTTTGTTCTTAGAAAGTTTTAGGCTAGTTATAAGTCCAAGAAATTTGGTTTGAATTTGAATGGTGGAATCCGCCAACTGAGGGCAAGATTGAGTATTTTTAGGCCATTGGGCTATGGAGTCTAAAGGATGGCTTTACTGGATTAAGTTTCTACACACAAGATGGCTTTGCAGGGCAAGATAGCCAAACATAGAACAATTTTAGATATTTAAAGTGAATGGAATGGATTTTGAAGGGATGAAAGGCAATTAAGAATCTTTCAACATGTTCAAAGAAAGAAAGTGAATGATTACAAATAAAGAGCAATTAAGAATTCTTTACTATAGTAATCAAAATGTTTAAACCAGCGAAACAAGAGCAATTAAGAATTCATTGTTTATAACTAGTTTAGAAGAAAACATTTACAATAATCACAATTGAAATCAGAGTACACTTAAGCAATTTATGATTTATTCTTTTTTGTCAATTATTCAGAAATGGAACACAGTGATATTATAAACAGATATAAAACTTAAAACACAGGATAGAAATGACTTATTAAACTGTATTCTGACACATGAATCCTGCAAAAAGTCTTGAGCTTCAATTCATCATCCAGCAAGCCACAAAGAAATTTCTCCAAAGCACTTTATTCCAAAATTCATTGTTACAACAAAGAAGAAGAATCCACCCTCAATAAGTCAATTGAGGGCTTATTTATACAAGAAATCATACAAAATATCTCTTAACAAAACGAGATATAATCTAAGGTGACTCACTAATAAGTTACAATAAAAATAGAGACGAATGGTCTCATGGATAAGACAAGAAGTAACTGATGTTGTGTTGTTCCCTCATTTCGAGAATGTGATGGAGGCAGGTGCTATTTTTTAGCTCATCGTTGTCTTCTTCAATAATTTTCTTTTAACTGACTTGCTTCACTGATACTCTTTGTTTCTACTGATACACTTTAACTAAACTGATACTCTTTGACCTTTCTTTGTCCCTTTATCCTTTTTACTGTAGTAAATAGGCAAAATTTTGTATAAGGACAAATTTTACAAAAGTTCCAATAAATCTTCCCACCATTTCTCTTCTGCTATTCTTGTCCGTTGAAGCTTCCTTAAGGTTTCATCAGCCTCGGTATATCTGAAGAAATTAGGCTGGTTAGGAAACAAATGCCTTACTTCATGTTCTAGATAAAACAAATTCTCTAATCTGTCATGAAGATTCCTTCTTATAGGTAATGTTGCTTGTGATGAACTGGCTGAGGAATTGGCTAGATTGTGAGCATGTATGTCCAATTTCTTAACATAATTTTCCAGGTCCATTATTTTATCTTCTGAAGCCATAGGGCTGGGCAACCCTTTATTCAATAAAACATTAAACCTTTCTCTGAAAGCAATTATTTCTGCCTGCATGTCAAAGCACCTTCTTTCCAAATTCTGCATAAGAGTCCTTTTAGTAAAAACTCTTTTTATTTCTAATATTGTTGCAGTTCTATCATGAATACCCACTTCTTCGAGCTGCTATCGGGTTTGGGTGTTTAGAAACTGAATAAGCTGATTAGCTTCCTCAGGCCTATTTCCCAATTCTGCTCGTGTATTCTCAACTTCATCCAGAGGTACTCTGACCAAATAATTCTGTTCGTACATTATTTGGATTGAGGACCATATATCTTTTATTGATTGACTAATATTATCCCAAAGAATGTCATTTATTTCTCTCAAAGGCTTCTCCAATGTGAGATCCTTTTCTAATGCTTTAACCAATTTTTCCAATCTCTTGATTTCTCTTGATTTGTCAGCAACACTCATTTTTGAAAGATCATATCTCTGTTCTAAATTGATAAGTTGTAACTTTGTGTGCTGAAGTTCAGTTACTTGAAGTTTCAAGTCATTCATTTGTTTTACTAATTGTTCTGAACTCAAATTTGAAGTGTCTACTTGTGATGATTCTGCTGGCTGACCTGTTGGCTGTGTACCTGTAATTGTCTATTTTGTAGATGTTGGAAGAGCAGATTGTTTGTCTTTCAGTGCTTGCTCCAACTCTTTTTCTGTTTCAGTCAGTTGCTCATTCATTTTCAAGAGAAACTCCATCATTTCTTATTCAGAATTCTTCTTTATTATTTCTTCAATTTGAGGATGTCTGGAGGCTGGAAATTTCAACTGTTTTCTCAATGCAGCAATGTCATCATATTTTTTCTTGATTAGAGTTTCTATTCCTTTGACATCCTTTGGATTGTGACCTAATCCAATTATTACTTCCTCCAACGTTTTTATCTTGTTATCTTTGGCTTGAGAAGAAGCCTTTTCAAGCTGCAATTGTGTATTGGTGTTCTCCAAAGAATCCTGTAACTTGTGCGCTGCCATGGCCTTATCAGTCAAAGTAGAATAAATCATTTCCCCAGTCTGCTTATGTAATTCAATTTGGTCTAAAGGATGGATATCCTTTTCTAGGACTTCAAATTTTGTCCTAATATAATCAACAGCTGTTTGGGGTTATTGCACCTTGGGTTTGAAATGGCTCATTAACATTTTGCCCTGTTGAATGTCAAAAGCTGACATTAGTCTTTCTTGATTCTTTGGAGCCATTTTCAAATATTGATTATATACTTGAATTCTCAGTGGATCATTCCTGGCCTTGATATTGATAAATGTCTTTTTGATGTCCCAGGCCTTTTTTATTGGAGGCTTGAAAGAAGATATTTCCATACTCTTTTGCTTCTGTAGCTCTTTCCTGTATGAGGTAGTGGATGCTCCACTAATTGTTCCTGTTTGCTGATTGTCTTCTCTTTCTTGGTTGTCAGAGATTTCTTGAAATGATTCAACTTCTGGAAGAGGATTCAATCTCTGCCTTTTAGTATCTTGCTTCTCTGTAGATCTATCACCAGGGGTGGATGTTTCAGCTTCTCTTTTTTTCCCTTTTTCCATATTAAGAGGAGTTTGAAGATTGGCCATTTCTGTCTCATTGATCTGAACTGGAGGGATTTGTACCTGACTTTGTTCTTTAGATGTTTCTGGTAGCTCTGTCATTGTGAATTTTTCAATTATTTGTATGTCCGGTTCTTTTTCTTTTCCTTTTGATTCTACTGCCACTGTACTGATCTCCTGCAAAGGTTGTCGTGAAGTTCCTTCTGAAGAAGGTCCTGCTGTCTGTACCTGCCCAAGAGAGTCTAGGTCAAGTATCTTTTCAAGATCTTTCATTACATTATCAATATTGACCTGCTCACTATCTTGCTCTACCAAAGTTCCTTCCACCCATTCATCTGTATTTGCATATTGTTCAATTTCTGGCATCCTAAAATGAATGTATGGAGATAATTTGTTTTTCATTCTTCTGTCACAAATAAAACTATATGGATCATAGGGTGCCCAGTAGAAAATCTTTTTTAGTTTGAGATAATCTTCTAAAATCCTTTCTGCTTCTCTCCCAGCCTCCCTAGAATTACAAACAAAGGGACCTAATTGGCTCTTTATCCTGAGTTGTGCCTTTTTCTTGGCATTACAGAAATGAACTATATCTGAATTGTTCATCTGTCTGAAATACTCAAGTGCAAAAAGTCTCATTGGAACATATCTGGGCAACTTGAAAGGACACAATTCACATCCATAAATCCTAATTTTAGTATGGTTCTGATATAAGTACCAATCTCCCACTTTATATTGCTTTGAGAGTTGAAGGGTTCTCTTGATTTCATTATTGATTCTGGGAGGAGAAATTCCAGTCAACCAAGTGGTTTCTGGATGTACAAACAAATCAATGAACTCACTGTAGGAGTAAGGAGAATCAGGAGAATGATGGGTGATAGCAGACCAAAAGATAGCTGATCTAGGGTTTCCTTTAGAATCAAGTTTCTGAATATGGAAAGGAAAACTTTCTGACTGATAGTATATCATGAGATGATATATGAAGGAAGAATATTTAAATACTCTCTCATTTCCAAATCTCATGAACTGATCATGGATTTTGTCAGCAATAAAATATGCAAAATCATATCTGACAGCAGGAGGTTGTCCAGGGGTAAAAATAGACAATAGCACTAGGGTCAATTGGTCAACAAACTCACTAGTGTTAAAACCCATTATTGAGGATATCATGTTTAAAATGAGTCTGCCTTCATCAGTAAAATAGGTGTGGCCATAAGGGGGAGGTCCTTTAGGCTGATGCTGTGGCAGCATGAAAGTCTGACAAAGACGGTTTAACTCTTCATGGGACAATTGTGTAGACTTCTCAAGTAATTCAGCCATGTGCAAAGGGGTGAGGGCTTGACTAGGCTAGAAATGTAGCATCTCATTTATGGATTGAGTAGTTATTAGGAAGAGGACATCATGATTTGGGGATAAGACTACTCTTTGGTTAGGATCATAGTTGGCATGGCAAAGATGGATGATTTCAGGGAAAATATGGATTGCTGGGAGAAATTACATGGGCATATTGGACTCCCAGAGTCCAATTACGTCGGAACCATTCAAATAATTGTCTCTGCAGCGACAAAATATTCGAAGGGGATTCTCACTGACACCCAAGTTTTTAATTTGAAAGTCCATATCGGCTAAAGGTAAGTAATCCAATTCTTTATGAGGGGCATTCAACGGTGCTACGTTTAAAGCCACCGGAACTTCCATTTTTGGTTCTTGTGTATTCAAAAATGGAAATTCAGGTTTTGGTGAAAAATTGAGCCAAATTACAGATTTCGACGGGAGAAATAGGTACAATTTCAGGTTGGGAATTCAATTACAGTTCTCAAGATTTAAGGAATGAACTAGCCATCAATTTTAACTCTGTTTTTTAGTGAAAGGAAAAGGAAAGCCGCGTTTCTTACAGAGTCAGTGTGAATTTCGGGTAAATACCTCTTTTTGGAGAAAACAGCGTTTTGAACAGATGCTGGTTAATGCGGATAATCTTCCGAGAGGATTGACTGAAATCTTCTTTGATAGGGTAAAGGTTGGCATATTTCACTAATTTGAATTTTGAAATTTCTGCATGGAAGGTGTATTCGTCGTCTGTGTACGAAATGATGAAAAAGACACGAATTTTTTGTTTTATCGGCAAAGTCAAATGGGGGGTAATTTTTCATTATTTTATTGGCTGACGTCAGCATGGTACAACGGTCATGTCATGAACAGAAAGGGCGGTAAATGGTTTTTATCGCACCGCTTATGAGGAAAGGTTGTTTTGGGCGGAGAGGCAGCGATGCGATACAATGATTGACACGTAGCACGACACTATTGAAAAACCGCTTGGCCATCGCGCGTTATCTTTCGTATGCGGATGACCAGCGAAATGGATGAGGATCGTTGATCTCAGAGCGGGTAATCGGACGGGAAGATGGCGGGGAGTTAACGGCGCGGGCCCAACATATTTAACGGTTAATTAATCCCATCGGGCGGAGTTCTATTGGCTGGGATTGGTTATTAATAAATCATGTGGATTAATTAATCCCTGGTACGTTGAATGGTGGGGAATTATTTTATTTTTGTTTTTAAACATATATAATATGTTTAAATGCTTTTTCATATATTTTTATTTATATAGCAATTAAACCGATGCGATTTATTTACTATAGGGGGCGGAATAATTATATAGATATATTTAGCCAAAAAGAATTATAATGTGGGTTTTTATTTGAATAAGTGGGAATTAAGTACTTTTTGGCTAAAATTGTACTAGATGGGTTTTGGGGATATTATATTCAAAGGAGTTATACATAATAGGAGAATGGAATTTTTATAAGGAGTTAATATATAAATTAGAATTAATATGAAAAGGGGACAAGGTGAACTCAAAAATACTTAAATATAACCAAGAAAGTGAAGATTCAAAAGTAAATAGGATTATTATACTTTCATCACTTAAACTTAGAATAAAAAGTGATTTTGAGAGCTTTTCATGAAATATTGAAGGATTTTCCTACGTAAAATGAGATTTTACTTAGGAAAAGATTTTGAGAAGTGAATGAATGTGATGATGGATAATTTCAAGTACTTAGGTCTTTTTCAATTATTGGGCCGAGGGTCCGGTCCCTCCAAAAGTCAAGGAAATGCCTTAGCACTTAGGGGAAATTAGTGAAATATTTAGGGAAAATGAAAGGGGAAATTAATAATCTTGACTTTGCTTTGCTGTGAAACTTTTTCCACTGTAGTATCTGTCTTTGCACTTGTGATGAAAGTAAAATTGAACATATTTGGAACCATCATTCATCACATGTAATTCTACAACAACATCTACCTACCCTACTTACTTTACCCTACCATTTTCTCTTCTTTATTAGGGTGCACTTAGACTTGCAAACCCTTCTCAATCTTATTTTTCTTTTACATGGCAAACCTATCTAAGTCTACACTTATTACATCCAAGGGCTCAGATTAAACTATTGAGCACCTTTTATTTACTCTACCTATCTACTTATCTGCCAAGATTAAACAGTTTGGTCAGATATTTATTCTCTATTCTACAGCATGAAATTGAAAAATGAATCAGTCAAGTTTAAACAGTTTGACCCTTCATAAATTGTGGCAAAAGTTTGACAAATTGCACACAATTTTTTTTATTACATCAGAGCAAAAAGTAGTGGCATTTAGACTTGCACACTTTCCTTGGCCTTTCTTTTGATGGGGTTCATTTTCTTTTACTTTTTTGGCCAATTTTATTTTTTCACCCTTTGATTTTTCTTTTAGGGTATACCCTCTTTACATTTTTAAATTTTTTTATTTTTTGATTTTTTTAAGAATATGGAACACCTTTGCAACAAGAAAAAAGTTTGAACATATTGCATAGTTCAACAAGTCAATCATGAAAAATGACACCTATTGGTATAGGAGTCTAATAGATTGAATATAGGTGTCTTCATCTAGGGTTGGAGCCCTACATATATTGTACTTTATTTATTGTAAATAAAATCGATAAAAGAATTTATTCTTATTGTTCATTTTTTGTTCTAAATATAAGTGATATAACTGGTAAAAATAATAATTGAAAATAAATATTGATTCACACCTCCTCTTAGTATTTCCAACCATTGATATCAGAGCCAGTGCCTTCACTTAAAGCCTAACAGCTTGAAGGTTTATGATTAGAACAAAAATGGTGAAGCCAAGGAAGAAAATCTCCAATCCTCCTAAAGATGTGTCTTCCTCAACCATCGAAATTGAAGTCAATCAATTTGTGAAAGCTCCATTGTTCAACAGAAACTTTTATATATGGGAGGCAAGAATGAGGAATTTATTAAAGACTCAAGGTGTTGAAGTTTGGAAATCGGTGATTACTGATAGCATGATGGAAGGAGAATCCAAGGAGTATAATACTAAAGTAATGAAATAAATCTTGAATGGGCTACCTGATTCTATGAAGGCCAATTTTGAAAAAATTTCATCAGAAAAATGCATATGGGATAAAATTCATGATCTTCACTCAAAAGAAGCATTTAAAATGATCTCTAGTCAAGAAAATGATGGAAAACAAGAAGGAAATCCAAAGCTCATAAAGGAAGATGAAGATAAGAGTGATGATGTAATGTTCCAAATCTAGAACTTTCTGCTCAATCGGGAATATCTTAGGATATTCCAATTCCTTCTTCAGTGAGACACCACAAGCCCATTCCAGAGATTGAATGTGGGGGAATTTATAGGATATGTCTCCTTCCAAAGAAGGGAGAGATCCCGAGGCTAGCTGGCCCTTCATAGACTCTGTCTATGGATATGCAATATTCCACCCCGGGAATTTCTACTACAAGGTCCTTGAGGACGCTGTATAAGGAAGCTGCTGTAAAAATAAGACAAACTACTGCTGGGATGCCTTAGAACACACATCATACAACTCCTATGCAGAAAATGAGCTCAAAGAAATTATTCTATTTGGGTTATACAGATCTCCCCAAACTAGATCTCTAAAACAAAGCTCAGTGAGAGAGCTTACAAAAATACATGAACATTTCATTAACTATGCAATATGAATGTACCATAAGAGGGAAAATACTACAGCCATCATCATATTATAATATCAGCAATAATATATAGAAATATTATGAGGAATGAATCCCCTTTTCCATGGGAATCAATATTCCATGGTTAAACCCTGAAATACACAAGTTGTTGCAACTACACAAAATGCCGGAGGACCATGCCTGCGCAGTATCTATGAGAGTAGCAGCTGTTGAATATGCATAAAATGTACATATGGCTGAAGGAATACAAAATAATACCCCAATAACAAGAGATGGGCTGAAATACAAGACTTCTAGCCAATCTATGAGAGATTGCTAGAAATGCCGGAGAATACCAAAATGTGACAACTGAGTTGTTACTGCAACTGATACAAAACAAGAATGAGGCTATGGCTGATCTGAAATATGATTTCCCTCCTCTGATAATGTCTCCAACACAAAGGGCTAATCCCTTTTTCTCAAAAACAACTCCTGATGAGCTCTATGAATAAAGAAAGCATCATGAATAAGTCATATCTATGAAAAATCAACTGGATAAGGCAAAGAAAAGGGAATAAACCGTGTTAAGCCATCTTGAACAAGGACTTAAGAGCTTGAACAATCTTGAAGTAGAGATTAGTCAATATAAGGAAGAGGTCTCCTCTCTTATATATCAACTAGAAGAAGCAAGGAAAGAAGCGCAAGAAGCCGAGAAGGCGATCGAAACTTTGGCATTCATAGAAGGGAAATTTGATGAAGCAGAAAATGAGAAAAACACTATGATATGCCAACTAGAAGAAAATGATGAAGAAATATTGAAACTAAAATCAGGCATCAATCTCATCAAGGTCGAAATATGTGAAGCTACAAGAATAAAAGAAGAAATGGAGAGAATTATAGAAAAGGAGAATGAATAAATCTTCATAATGAAATCAAATATAATCTCTCTTAAAATCGAAGCATGCGAAGCAGCAAGGATGATGGAAGAAATGAAGAACCAACTAGTTATGAAAGATGAAGACTGTGAAAAGTTGAAAGGAGAAATTGTAACGATTAAAAAGGAAGTTGACATCTTGAATAAGAACTTGAATATTTATCAAACCCTAGATGACATCCTAAGTCATCAAAGATCCCCCCTAGATAAATCAGGTCTTAGTTATGCAATTGAACCCTTAAACAAAAGTGATGCAAACCCTAATGCTTCAAACAACAAGGATGTGGAAAAGCTTGGAAATATTGATGCGTCTAGTCCTAGAAAAAGCATGAGTCAAGATGACATTGGAATAAACCCTACTTCAAGATAATATGTTGAAGGTGTAAAGGATGAAAGAGGCAATGGATATCATCAAAGGATCCCAAGGCAGAATGACTTTGGAAATACATCAAGGAAATCTCCATCCTCTAGGTACCAAAGTATATTTTTTGGTTATTGCTATTCTCGTACAAACTTTGGGCATATGGAAAAGGATTGTAGGGTATACCATAAGGACAAATATAATGGTTCCCATCAACTCCCTAGAAGAAATTTTGGAAAAATAAGTCATTATTCCTCATTCATGAATGAGATGGAGTGGTTCAATTGCCATAAAATTGGACATATGGCTCGTGATTGTAACTTGATTTGGGTCCTTAAATAAGATAAAACCATGACAACCAAGCCAAAGAATAAAGTTACACAAGTATGGAGAAGAAAGAATATTGGGTCAGAAAGTCTCTTGAACACTCAAGCCAACAACACATGTTGTTGATTTGATGAATGCATCATTGGCAGAGAACATTCCAAGCCTTGATGATGAAATTTTTCCAATTAATGAAAATACCATGCATACTGTTAGGGGGAGCTTGTGATTCTTGACCATTCTTGCAAAATATATCCATGAAAAGGCACTATGAAATCCTTGATGAGTCACACATGTACAAACTTGATAGGTCATCTCTCAGAAGTAACTCTATTGAAGAAAATCATTGTGAATATGTCTCCCACTTCATCATAATGCAAGCAATATTTATTGAGATGGAGGAGTTTTATGCATGCAAGGGGAATTGGTTGATCATCTCCCTCATCCATTTCCATGCAGAGGCTCAGGGGGAGCAAGTACATTAAAAAAGAGCACCATGACAGGGGGAGAAACATATATTTCATACATAACTATCATTAATGAAGGAAACACGAAGAAGCAACATGTTGAGAAGCAACATGTTGAGAAGCAACTTGATAGGTGGAGTACTTGGGCACTCGGTTTGCCTTTGATGTCAAAAGGGGAGAAAATATTGGAAGGGAAATAATATCACCATCAATGATAAAGGGGGATATTGTTAATCAAGGTTTTCATTGATGTCAATATGGCATTGACCGAGATGTCAATATTATTGATATGCTCGGTACTAGATGATGATGTCATGACTTTTGTTTGACAAGGATGCCATCAATGAAGATGTCAACCCATGAAGATGTCAAACCACTAATGAAGAACTCTTAAGAAGTCCTTGAACTAACTATAATGTTGCATACATGCCTTGATGATCTAGACCTTAACCCTTGATGACATATGGAGTCATACACTTGATGATGTCATACACTATGTGATTGACCACAATTGATGATGACACTTGATGAAGGACTAGATGATGATGTGGAAGATATCATTTGATGTTTGGAAGACTATTTTGAAGTTATCCTATTAATGTTGCACTATGAAATATTACTAAACTATTATTAAACACATGATGCCTTCATGATGATGTTGGATACTATCATGATGACATGGATGTCCTGCATAATGGCACTATGATCCTACGATTGATAAACCAAGCAAAGGAGAAGCCAAGCAATGGAAAATCCATGCTATCCTATTCACCTTCTGCACACAAAAATTAAGGACAATCACAAAGAAATTTTTTTTTACCACCTTAGAGGTATCCTTCCAAATTTACTCCTACACCATCTTATAGAGTTTATTTTTTCCTTTCCAACGAGCCTTTACTTGCCTCGAAAATCCTAGCAGTTGATGAGATATGGAATTTTCAAGGTTAATAAAAATATATATTTGTAGGCTAGCCGACCTACACTTCGTCACTCATGTCGGCCTACATTTTAAAGACGTGTCCCTTCGTTTTTCCTAGCAAAAAACACTCTATATACAGTTCATACTGCATTTCTCCTCCAACAATTTTGGTGATCATCACAGAAATACTACAGGAGGCTGATGATCTTAACCTGTATGTTAGTTTTGTTGTGCTAATTACAAGTTCAAAATTATAATTTATTTTCTTCTTGTTTGCTTGTGGTGCTTTTGTTTCCTTGGTGTAGGTAAGTGTCAAAACATGAAATTTTCTTGTTTTTTATGTTGAATTTAATGAAAAATAAAAAACATAAGTAAGAATTGAACAATAGCATAAACATGTACAGCAAACCATAAACAGAGCCATCAACACAAGTTTTTGATGAAGGAGTTCACCCCTCCTGGGCTACATCTCCTTGGTCCAAATTCCACAACTTGAGCCTCTTGTATTAGCTCAAATTTGGAAAAATTGTTGTGTACATTATTCAATTACTCCTTAAACATGTTCTATTGTCTTTAGAACATACAAATCATCTAAAAATGAATGTCCAATTACTGAAAAATGACTTTGGCTGGTCCATAATTGACCTCCTTCCCTGGTGTCCCTAGGCTCCCTTGAACTTCCTTGTAGCAAAATCACACGTAGAAGTCGTTTTCAGCCTCTAAAACCTATGCCATTGTCTCTGGAATGCCAAAAATAATCAAATATTGACTATTCATTTTCCAAAAATGGTCGAAATCTGATCTAGATAAGCCTCATTTAATTTCCCCCTATGACACTGCCTCTAAAACTAGATATCTGCCAGATAACTCCGCTAAATTTGGAACCTCCACCAGATTTGGGGGCGCCTCTAGAATCTCTGCCAGATTAAACTCAGCTTAACTGAAGTTTAATTAATTATAAAACTAGATTAATGCGCTAATAGCGCCTTAAGCACAATTTGGATAAGCGATGACACTTAGGTCATATGTTTGGGTCATATGGTGGGAGGGGCTAGCCCACTCCACGCTTCGCCAGTCCCAACCATAAGCAATAAATACATGTTGTGGTGGAAGGTTTAACAATGACCAGCCCGCAGCCTATTGGTAGTGCGCAGGTTTGTTGGGGTAGAGGTATGGGGTTCAAACCTGACCCCGCTCCCATACACAACGCTTTTACCATATGCATACATACGTGAACCTTGGCATTTGAGTAACCCGAAACTTTGGACTATTGTTTAATCCATCGAACCATATGGTTTTACGTGGACTTTTCTATTTAATCCTAATGAGCTATGGTTTGAATTAAATATTTAAATACGATTAATATTATTTATATAAAATATGTATTATATAATATAATATATATAATATGTTTAAACGTATAATATATATATATATCTATCTATCTATATATATATATATATATATATATATATATATATATTATATTAAATCATAAATAAATAAAATAAATAAATACAAACTATAATTCCACCTTAGAATCATTAGGAGAATTTCACCCACATAGACCAAACTGGCGAATTCGAAAGTGCCACTTGTCACAAACTCATTGGCAGAGACCTGAAGAATATTCTAGAAGATTCCTTTTTGCTGACTGGGCTGCCAAGTTAGCGACCTATCACAATTTTGCAATTTTTTTAGTTGTTTGAGAAAACGAACAACATACCATAACTTCCTCATACGAACTTGGATTTTGATGAAACGAGTTGCGTTGGAATCCCGGTGACGAGCTATACGTTATCGTCCTAGTTTTGAGAAATTATGAAAAGTTTGATTTTTGAGCTAAATACTGAGCACCTGATCATTCCTCCCCACTAGAAGCCTTTTGGACCCCAAAATCTCTCTTGATTACTAATTATGTGGATGAGGGGATTGTTCCCTCACCCTTCTAGTCTCTATCCATTGAACTTTTCCCAATTTCATCATTTAGATATTTTCATAAAAAATCGACTTTTTCCTTGATTCTTGCGACCTTCTTTACTGTCATTGACACCGTCATGCTACAATATTTCTTAATTTGCAGAAAAACGATCTATTTTTGTAGAAACCATCTTATTCCTACCTTGGTCAACAATCAAAGAAAAACTATAAACTTTTTCACCTTGCACACTGTCACCATGGAAATTTTTAGTTGATCTCGCTTTGTACTTGCATCGACTATTGACCAAGTTTATTCGTCATTTCCATGTACCTTTTGGAAACGATAAACCAGCATTTGTGGAACTCATGAATTCTTTTCTAGGCTTCTTTGTCACTTTCGCTTTGACCTTTGCACCTTCTTGCACTGACATCTTGTTTCCAAAACTTCTTAACAATACTGTTGACTGCTGCAAATGTTTTTCACCTTCTTTCAAAGGCAACCTGTTAACATCTTGAAATAACTCATTACAAACATAAGCATCATTTTGAAAAGTTTGATTCAACACATATCTTTGTTTGATCATCAACAATGTCAAGTTCTGACTTGCATTCACTATCCTCTTCATTTCATTTGCATGCATAAGAGACAAAAATTTCTTCTTCTTATGTGCTCTAATTATGTACTCAATACCATTCTTAAAAAAGTGGTACTTGTCCTCATGGCGATGAAATACAGATTTCCTATCATGCAGATAAGGAATTCCCGATACAATACATGAAATTTCAAGTAGAACCACATCAAGCTCAACTTCATCAAGAAATTTTAAGTTAATGGTGAATCTTAGTAAGCACTTCCTTATAACTTGCAAGTTTTCATTCTTGCAAATCCAACCCCAAGGATATGGTCTTGGATGTCTAATTTTTTTAAGGCCTAGTTGCGTAATCAAATCTTTGGAAATCAAGTTAGCTTGTGACCCACTATCAAAAAGTGTATCAATCTTGGTATGTTTAGAGACAACTCTAATGTGGAAAAGTTCTATTCTTGTATCTTCATCATGAGTATCATTTGAAAATTTTGAAGAAATAGTGCTTGCAACATGTTTACCTTTCAAACCCATGGTTTTAATTTTTGTCTCATCTCTTGAATCTGACCCTAAGTCATGTTTAGCTATAGAAACAATTTTCCCCTTCTCTTTGGCTTTCAGTCTATTTGGTTTCAATTCTGGATGAAGTTGCCAACATTGGTCTTTATCATGGCCAACCTTTGAACAATTTTTGCATGTGAGTTTTTCCTTCTCTCTTTTTACAGAGCTATTTCTTTTTCCTCTTCCGTAAAACTTTCCTTTCCGTTTACCCTCACTTTAAATTTTCTCCTCTATGCTTTGTTTTCCCCTTGCCTCTAAGTGTGTGGCTTGTACACAAACTTCATCTAAATTGCTTGGCTTAAACATAATAATAATATGCTGCAAATAGGAATGTAAACCCCCAATGTATTTCAAGAGTGCATCTTGGGAATTCAAATTTACTCCTAACAACAAAGCACTCTTTCTAAACTCTTGGGTATACTCTTGAATTGTTTGACCCTTGAGTTGCTTAAAATTTTTCCAACTCATATATCTTTTGCATGTAGGCTAATGGATAAAATTTTCTTTTAATGGTAGAAATAAACTCAACCCAAGTGATGGATATCTTACCATGGATTCACATTTCCTCTTGAGTCTTTGCTTCCCACCAGACTAGTGATGCTACTTCTAGCCTCAATGAAACCAATTAGATCTTTGTTTCATCGTCTTATAGGTTCTGAATTCTACAATACACCTCCAATTGGCGAATCCAATTGTCCAACTTCTCTGCGTTTACCTCACCATTGTACATGGGTAATTAAAACTTTATGTCTAATTTGAGTAACAGAGTTTTTCCTCTTGGGATCTTGGAATGAGTATGTGTATGGGTGGTTTTTGTGGTGGAAGTGGAAGATGAAGTAAATGGTGATGATGAGGATGATGAAGATGGTGGATATGGAGGTGGCTTTCCTCCACTTCCATTTAAACTCTGCTCTTCATCCTTATTATCATTTGAAGTTCCTTCTCCATGTGGGAACTTAAAAACTCCTCCTATCATTCTAGTAGTGAATGCATCAAACATAATATTGACCATCCTCTCTTTCTTGACATCCTCCTCTTCTGAGTGTCCTTAATTGTCTCCAACACCTGACATGATGGCTTCAGATTCAATTTCAATTTATGGTGCAATTTGGACCTCCTTAATCTCAAACAGAGATAACACTTGAGGTGCTTTAGGTGCAATTGGGAGTGAAACTTTAGGTGGAGATGGTGGCCTTGTGCCTCTCCTTCTTTTGTTCCTAACCTCAGGACTAGCAACCAATAGTTTCCCTTCTCCTCTCTGCAATCTTAACCTTGTAAGCATCACAACATTGCAACCATTAAAACGTTTTTGCACAAAATCTAGCAAAGAAAACAAGTAACCTTAAGCAACATGATGCTATGATACCACTTGATCTGAACATGTATGTTAGTTTTTTTGTGCTAATTACAAGTTCAAAATTATAATTTATTTGCTTCTTTTTTGCTCGTGGTGCTTTAGTTTCCTTGGTGCAGGTGAGTGTCAAAACATGAAATTGTCTTGTTTTTAATATTGGATTTAATGAAAAATGAAAAACATAAGTAAGAACTTGACAATAGCATAAAAATGTACAAAAAACCATAAACAAAGCCATCAACACAAATTTTTGATGAAGGAGTTCACCCCTCCTGGGCTACATCTCCTTGGTCCAACTTCCATAGCTTGGGTCTCTTGTATTAGCTCAAATTTGGCAAAAAGGTTGTGTACATTATTCAATTTCTCCTTAAACCTATTATGTTGTCTTCAAAACATACAAATCATCTAAAAATGATTGTCCAATTACTGAAAACTGACTATGGCTGGTCTAGACTTGACCTCCTTCCCTGGTGGCCCTGGGCTCCCTTGAACTTCCCTATAGATAAATCACATGTAGAATTCGTTTTCAGCCTCTGAAAACTATGCCATTTTCTTTGGAATGCCAAAATCATCTAAGTTTTACTATTCATTTTCCAAAAATGGTCGAAATCTGATCCAGATAAGCCTCATTTAATTTTCCCCTATGAAACTATCTCTAAAACTGGATATCTGCTAGATAACTCCACTAAATTTGGAACCTCTGCCATATTTGGGGGTGCCTCCAGAATCTCTGCTAGATTAAACTCAGCTCAACTAAAGTTTAATTAATTATAAAACTGTATTAATGCGCTAATGGCGCTCTAAGTGAAATTTGGATAAGCGATGGAACTTAGGTCATATGTTTGGGTCATATGGCGGGAGGGGCTGGCCTGCTTCCGCGCTCCGTCGATCCCACCCATAAGAAATAAATACATGTTGTGGTGGAAGGTTTAATGACAATCAGTCTGCAGCCCATTGGTAGGGCGCGGGTTTGTTGGGGCGGATGTCTGGGGTTCAAACTCGACCCCGCTCCCATACACAATGCTTTTACCATATGCATATATACGTGAACATTGGCATTTGAATAACTTGAAACTTTGGACTATTGTTTAATCCATCGAACCATATGAATTTACATGAACTTTGGTATTTAATCCTAATGAAATATGGTTTGAATTAAATATTTAAACAAAATTAATATTATTTATATAAAATATGTATTATATAATATAGTATATATAATATGTTTAAACAAATAATATATATATATATATATATATATATATATATATAATAAAACCATAATTTGAAAGTGGCACTTGTCATAGCCTCATTGGCAGAAACCTGAAGAATATTCTAGAAGATTCCTTTTCGCTAACTGGGCTACCATGTCAGCAACCTGTCACAATTTTGCAATTTTTTTAGCTATTTGAGGAAATGGACAACAGACCATAAATTAATCATACAAACCCAGATTTTGATGAAACGATTTGTGTTGGAATATTCGTGACAAGATCTATGTTGTCGTCTTGGTTTCGAGCAATCATGAAAACTTTGATTTTTGAGCTAAATACTGAGCACTTGATCATCCAAGGAGTAGAAAAAAAATAGTTTGGCCTAAATTTTGATTGGGTTATAGATCAAATAATTAAACGAGAGCTACAAGCAGCAAATAATACCTCGAACCTACTGTAATAAGTCTTGGTGCAACTCATTTTTGACATATCAGTGCAATATTCAGGTAGTCTAGGCTACATTTATTGCGGATAAAGGGAACAAAAATATAGGGACTGAAAAAAATTTATTGTTGTCAATTCTGGCTCGAAATTCAAGGACCTAGGCCACATTTATTACAATTTGATAGGCACATAAATAAGAGACAATTTTGTACAAATTTTGAGACAGGAAGCATGAATGTTTGTGTGACTTGGGCATGATTTTGGAGGTTGCTGAGTGATATTTCAGGAAAGAGTTATGCACAATTTTCAAGAGAATGACAAAGTTAATTGGTATGCATTTATGAGAAAGGAGCACAAAAATTGAGGCAATCAATCGAGAAATTAAAAGATAAGCTACAATACTTCTTAGAGCTTGTAGATAACCTACTAATACTCAGTTGCCGGAACATGCTTTAAGGCCTTATTTGAGCATCTCTTGAAGAAGTCCTTTGGGCATCGTTTGGAGGATAGTGCTTTGGCATCAAGGCATACTATTGAACTACCATTGAAGTAGAATACAGGAGTATAACAAATAACACTTGAAGCCTTACAAATCTTGAGCATGTACTCATGAGTCAAAAGGAGAGTTTGGGCTTACTCTTAGACAGGACTAGGTCTATTGAAGCACCCTAGTGACCTCTTGGGAGCAGAGTTGAAGAATATATTTTTGGAAGACCTCCTACTAACCTTGTTGAACTATAGTGGAGAAGGCCTTCGGATTGAACCAATTTGAAGTACTCTTGAAGGAGAGTTGAATTTGAAGACCTTTTTGGAGCAGACTTAGTGTAGCCTGGTGAATACATCTTGTTGAGAAAACTTAGCTAATTGAAGACACCATGATTCACTGTTGAAGGCCCTCATGATGTAACCTTGAAGAAAAAAGTGTTTGGGTGACATGAAGAGCAGTGGAGACACCTTCATGTGAAGAACAAGGTTTTCATTGATGAAGTGACATGGAGACTATTAGTCATCAATATTTTTCACTTGTTAGTGATGACTAGTTCTCACAGCCAAGTTTTCTGGCAGCTGATCCAAAAATTTGTCATATTTGCTAGCTGGGAAAACACCCATAAATTTTTTTCGCCCTCTTACTTTTCAGTCCGCCCATGACGAGATGAAACCTCATTATCAAATCCTACCTTGCCTCAGCCATACTAGTCTGCCCATCAGCTCTAAAAGGACAATCCACATCTATTCAAACAGTCTCCCCTAAGTTAGGAAGTGGCGCTTTAAAGACATTTCACCCTTGGAAAACTATCCAGGAGCCAAAAACCTCCATCTTCTATATACCAATCATCATAGACCTTCCTACTCTGCTAATGAAGTTGTTCACAGCCCTAGGTCGCGCCACTAATGCACCCTTAAGTCTCAGCAATACATAGACCATAATCTCAAGCTGATTTTAGGTGTTTTACAGTGTTTGATAGATCTTTCAAGGACAGGAAACATACCAGCATCTTAGAAGACAATTTTAGCGCCACATGAGAAGACAGCTTCTTCTCAATATGATCCTGAGCCTGAGATGTTTTCTA
Organism: Pinus albicaulis; assembly: GCA_034641835.2. NCBI lineage: Eukaryota > Viridiplantae > Streptophyta > Pinopsida > Pinales > Pinaceae > Pinus > Pinus albicaulis. The sequence goes on along the minus strand of CM076577.1, from coordinate 977,941,682 downwards.
CAGGGCCAAGAGTTATTCATCAAACTCTTGCGACCTCGTTCACAGCCTGAAAGGACAGCAGAAGAAAAAGCAACATTGTCAAGAGGCTGGTGATATGACATGACAAAGAACCTCCTTCATCCATAAGCAGAGGTTTTTTGAAAGGCCTCCTTCATTCATAAGCAGAGGGCCAGGGAATTGACTGTTTTCTAGTTTGATTGATCAAAGATGAGTAACAGGGACAGTAAGGGATATTTGAAACAGAGAAGTACTATAAGGAGACCAAAAGGAAAGTAGGGGTACCACTGCAATCCAAGGGGTCAAGCTTGTCTCCTAAGAGGATTCCTCTCAAAGACAGTCTGCAGCTCCAACAAAACAAAATTTGAAGAGTGGTTGATGTGGTAAGTCATTGCACAGGCGAAAGAACTAATAATGATTATGTTTAAAAGGATACTGATCCCCCTAATCATAAGAGGATTTCCTTCAGATTACTATCATGAGTTGACAAAGAAATCTGAGCTCAGTTCCCCAAGAGGCAATACAATTGAACACAGAAGCTCATAACATACAAATGGGACTTTTGCATACTTTCAAATTCTGGAGAGGATTTCAAAACAGATATAGGCATGTTCATTATAAAAAGGTCAATGGTACCATATCAATGCAATTTGAGTCAGAGATAAGTGTTTAAAAGAGATCTCCTTTTAAAAAGGACTGAGATGGAAGGGCCTGAGTGAATGCAACTAAATTTTGGCACCTACAGTTGGAGGAAAAGCTGATGAGACACCAGGAGGCAGAAGTTGTCAACCAAGTTGAAAAAGACAGGCCATTTCCTTGCAAAACGACAAAGCAGTTTTCAATGCTTTTTGACAAATCTTGAGTGAATTTTCCATGTTAAGATGTCACCAAAGGTGTTAACAGTAGCAAAATATGGTCCATAAATCATTGGGGTATTATTCAAAGTGGAGCTTCTATGTTAAAAATGTCGCCAGAGAGACAACAGTGACAGAAGGCACTTTTCAAATATGTAAAATGCAATGAATAGAGTTGACCCTTGGAAAGATTCATAACCATTGCTACTATTCGAGTGAAATACACAGCCCTTTTTTGCCAACAGTGTTCAAATATAGACCCTTATTAACACATTCAAAGTCATTTTGTTTTGTTTTAATTGGACAAAGGCAATGGTTTTGAAAAAGGGTGTTTTCCAAACCCTCACATATTCATGACAAGAATAGTTGGTTGCCTTGCATTCAAAGGGATGAAAGACTGTAGCAAAATCATTATGCAAATTCCAAGCACGAGCCAAAGATCCCCATTCCTGCCCTCGAGACCAGAGAAGGAGGTGTTGAACAAAGAACCAGATTTTTCGAGTGTCAGAGTTTGCGCGGCATGCATATAGCGTTACGCGATGCGCTTGGGCACATTTTCTACACAGCGGCACACTACCGCACGGCGCACCTGTAGGTGCCGGTCCTGTCGGCCCGACAATGACCCAATGACCCATTTCGCGCGACGTTCTCCACTGTAAAAGTGCCGCACACATTTCCAACGATCAACACACCTCTTTAACCATCTAGAAGCTGGTCCAAAGTGCTCAAGCAAGCCTTTCATCAAGTTTTGAAGGTATTCTATGTACCTCCCTTGCTATTTGCAAAAATGTTGAGTGGGGAAAAGAGATGAAAATCACAATGTGAATCACAGTTTAAGTTCTGTTTGTTTATTTGAAAAAACAATTCCTGATGTGGTAATGTTGATTAAAGGTGAAATAGCAAGAATGGAAGTTTCCCCTTAATGTTTCGAAACCTATGAGCTGCCCTCCAAACCATTTTAAGATAAGCCCAAAACAATATCCAAAAGGAAAGATAGAATTTTGAAGGTTGAAAGGGTGGGTTTGTTTACAAGTAGCAGTGATCATGATATGAATATTTTTTTCAGGCCAGAGGACCTCTCTGTTTGATGAAAAGAGACAAAACACCAGTGCTTTCCCCTTTACCCCATAAACCAAATATAATGTATAAAGCTGCAAATAACCACCTGGAAGTATTATCAAGGTCTAGGTATAAGGAAACAGTAGAAGTTGAAGAGGGCAGTGTTCTGTTTAAAGAAGGGTTTATTGCTGATTAAATTCCTACATTTCTCTATGACCACATCAAAAGCAAAAATAAACTCTGTCACCTATTACCCAGTAAACCTTGGACTGTGTTTTACCTTCTTTGGTTGACTGTGTTTATGGTGGTGAATTGATTGGTTGAAAAGCGTACCAAAAGGGAGCAATGTTTTGATTGAAGAAGATTGTGGTTTTTTTCCTTTGTCTGAATACAAGGTTGTCTCATTACCTCAAAACACCAACTGGCAGGGTACTCTTATCACAAACACAAGAAAGTCCTTTTGAATATGTTTGTCTTTGTTGACTGTGTATTTCATTGTGAACATTGGCTGATTAATATACAAAGGCAAGAAAAGGCATTGTTTTGAAGGGACAGGGTCTTATATCAAAGGAGGGCATTTCACACTACACTCAAAACCATTGTTGCCTTATCAAATAGTGAAGTGACAGGCTGAGACAGAGTTTGGTTTAAAGAAGGCATTTCAAAAGCCTTTGAAGTAATTTGGTGTTTCAAAAGCACATCTAGGTCAATATGCCTCCTAGGCAAGATAGCAGAAGTGGGTTACACAAGAGGTATGAGCCAATTTCTACCGAGGAAGTCAATGCACACCCATCTATCTTATTCAATTTTCATGAGGTGGGGTGTTTGGATTTCTGCCAGAGGGTACAAGAAGTCAAAATTTTCTCGCCTTTAACACATTTGTGCGCCTTGAGGTTCAAAGAAAAACATTTTCAAGTGGCAGGCCTTGATTTCAAGTTCTCCCCGAGATCCATGTCCAAGGCTACTAAAATCCCATACATTGGTGAGAAATGGTTCAAGCAAGCCTATTTAGACTTGGATGACTACAAACCCTTCCTCAAGCCCGAGCACAGAGAAGCATGCCCTGCTATTTTCCCTTTCTCTTATCTTCTATCCAGCTATGCTCCCCTTATGAAGATCATAATGAAGTATTTCACTTGTGAGGTGAGATTCTCCCGGGTTTATGCATACCACATCCAACTGTTGATGCACTTCACAAGAACCAAGCAGCTCAATCTTCCTTTATTTTTGTGCAAAAGCATTGAGAAAATGACCTCCTCAGTCCATAAGAAGCCTCCATCACAACAAATAGCCTCTTTATTCCATCACTCCCTCATTAAAATCATCATCCTTCACCAGCTTGAAAAGAAAGAGGTTTCTTGGGATGTTTTCATCAGTCACCCAGATTTTTCCACTATTCCCCCAGTCCATACATCCCCTACATCTCCTACTCATCGCCCCTCACCTTCCTCTAGCAGACCTACTCCTAGAAGGCTCAGATTCACTATAGGACAGGCATTAGAGCATGGAGAAGGAGAGGGAAGTGGCCAGCAAAGGGAGGAAGAACATGAGCATGAAGAAAAAGATGAGGAACAACAGGAAGAAAGTGATAGAGGGCAGCAACATGACAGTGGTGAAGATGAGCAGCAGCAAGAGTGGGAAGAAGAGAGTGGTGAACAGCAGAAACTCAGTGGTGATGAACAGCAGGAACAAGAGGAAGGGCAGCAGTTTGAGTAGCTGGTTGAACAACAGAATGAGCAGGAAATTGAAGCACAACAGTAGCATGATATTGATGATCAAGAGCAGCAGTTTGAGCAACATGACATTGATGATCAAGGGCAGCAGGAAACTGAGACAGAGCAGCAGCACGACATTGAGGAGCAGGGGGTAGCCTGAAAAAGATACACAGTAGTCTCCTCATGACACACAACATTCTCCTCATGATGATCAACAGCCTCCTCAAGATACACAGCAGCCTCAAGAAGAAAAACAAGTTCAAGGGGATGACAAAAAAGATGACAAAGGAAAAGGAAGCATGCCTTCCTCTCCTAAAAAGACAAAGTCCAGGATAGCTAGGAAGAGAATGCCAAGGGTGGTCACTCCATATGTGACAAGAGCTCTTCGAAGCAAAGATAAATTGCCTAAAAAGCCTATCATTCATTTGCCTAAAAGGAAGAGCGCAAGGATAGCCTTCCAAGGCAAAGGGAAGGGCAAGGTAGGAGAAGGTCATGAGCATGAGAGTGCATTAGATGCCATCCCAATTCCAAGTGATGACAGTGATAATGAGGCTCGCATTCTAGAAAACCTTTTGATCCAAAGAGAAAGAGAAATTGATGCATTACAAGGTGAGCTTCATAGGGCAAGGAATTTCAATCATTTTCTAAAAGTCCAAAACAGGCAAATGAGTGTCCATATGGCTATCCATGAGATAAGGGCGACTAAGTACAAGAAAGAGGTCTCTAAAGCCCAAGAAAGGATAGATGAGCTCATAGGTGATTTTGATGAAAGTGAAGAAGAAGACCAGCCTAGGCAAAAAAGGCCTAGAACCATAGGGCTTAAAAAGGCCCTTGAGAAACAAAAAGAGGAGGAAAATGCCCTTTTTCAATCCACTCCCCTCACTGCATTGCTTGAGCAAGAGATTGAAAACAATAAGGAGGCATGGATTGAAAGAGCCAATGAACATTTGGAGGGAAATTTGGAGAAAGAAAACAGGGATTTAGAGCTGCAAAGGAGGATGACGAAGCATTATCAAAAGCTAAATCAGTTTGCTCGTCGCAAGTTAAAGATTGCCCAAGAGAAACTAAAGGAGGCTAAAGGGAAGCGCCCGGCATGGAAAGGGAAGAAGAACACATTAGGACTTGAAATTTTGGCTTCTGTTTCAGAGCATGTTGATAGGGACCCTTGAGGGTCATACTCACCAATTTTGGGCGCATTTTGACATGTTTTGGTTTTTTGGCATTTTTGAGTTTTTTGTCAAAACTCATGAAATTCGCCATTTCATTTTGGGGATTCGTCAAAGGAGGAAAATGGTATCATTGGATGCCATAATTTTAGGAGCACACCCTCAGCGATTTTCAGGACATTTGGAGATCATTTTCCCCCTCAAAATGGCGAAAAATGCTCGCTTCTTGCACACTCTGCCTGGTCTATCAGCAGACTGTAATTTTTTGGTTTTTTACACACAGGTGCAGTTTTGGAGGACTTCCAGGCATCGGATTGGGAAAATTTCAGTTGTTCCGGAAAGTAGACACTCATATCTTTCCAACGAGATATCATGAGCCTCGTTTCAACATCAGGAAGGCTGCCAAATGTTTCCGGCAAGTCAGGGGACCTTTTGCTGATATAAAATTTGAATATTTTTGTAATTTTTGAACCTTAAAAAATTACTTTTTCCAAATGTGCGTTTAGCTATTTTTGCACATGAAAAATGTTGCAAAGTCAATTATTTTTCCTTTTTTAGCATTTTCTAGATATTTTATGAGATATTTTGTGCCTTGGGCTTTGCAAAGCCTCAAGGACAAGATTAGATATTTTGATTAGGCCAATAGGATGGCAAGTTGAACCATGAGGTTTTCCTCACTTGAGCCTATATATTCCAAAGGCTTTGATTGTAAAACAAGGATGAACTTGAGAAGAGAAGCAATATATGGTCATATAAGCTTTGGAAGAAATACTGGTCTTATGCTTTTGGATTGCCTCTTGGATGCTCTTGGATGAATGAAGAAGGATTGCTGTTGGATTCCATGACTTGGTAGAATGGTATAGTGTCTCTTGCTTTGTTGTTGTCTTCTAGTTTTCATTCATGAATACATGTTTCTTGCCTACTATACATCAGTAGAGAACAAATTTTATATATGCCCTTGGAGGCACCTCAAATTTCATGTTTCTTCATAGCTTTCATGTTTTCCTCTTCCTTAGTTATATTAAAGAATTCTTAATTGCTCTTTAATAACTTGAAGATATTGTTGCTTGTTTCATTCATAGTTCTAAGCATGCTAAGTATGATTTACGGTACGCCCTGCTTACCTATGGCTAGTTATAGTTCCATCTATGAAATTTCTCTTTAACTGATTAGATTATCATTTTGTTGAACCAAGGAGGCCTAGTTTCAATCTAGCCCTTTGCCTAAAACTATGCAAATATTGTTGTTGAGAGTGCCCAATAACTTGAAGTACTGTGTTTAGGTGTTCCAGCATAGTAATTTGATTTGTTTGTCTTCCTTAAGTGTTTTCCCCAAAGTCTGATAGCCATTTCCCAAAGTTAGAGGGTCATATACTTCTATGCATGGCTTGAATGTTTATTTCTATGTATTGATTAGCTTGTAGTTACATTTTGCATGATTAATGGTTTGCCCTACCATGTTTGTGTTATCTATTGAACTAGTTATGCTTGAAACTCTTTGTTGTTCACAAATTTGATGTCCATTTACTCCATTTTGCCCAAAGATCCTTTCTACCTTGAATCAAATCGGCCCTTCAACAGCCTTGTATCGTCATCTAATAGCTTTCTTGACCTTTTGACCCCATAGCTCAGTTAATCTAACATCTTGTTATCTATTTTATATCTTTGATCAGTTTCATCCCTCACAACTAAAACCAAAACCAAAAGCTTACTTCAGCAACTTAGCACAAATGAAAGAACACAAGAAAAACACATGAATATCCCTTACACATGCCAAGCTGACCTCTCTGAAATTCGGAAAGCCAGGTCCTTGGGCTCAATAGTTTGATGTTGCCAATCATTTGGCGCAATCCTTAAATCCGAGACCTGTATAATGGCCGATCCTGGTGGGACTACGAGTATTAAACAAACTAAGATTCCTGAACCTTACGAGAGACCTTTTAGAATACTATTCGATTGACTTATCCCACCGTCTCACTAACATAATATAATCAGGTGGGACCTATTTAGTATGATATTCTAATAAACTCTTACAGGCTCTTTAGTCTTTAACCTCTAAGCTCGGACCATGGGCCTTTATATTAATCATTTGAGTGGGCTATTTTTGTAGTTTTTGTTCCACCATCTTAGCAAAGTGATGAATCAGGGTTATAACACTCTTACATCCTAGGCTGCACATAAAACTCAGAAAAAACCACAAAAACTCCCTTAGATTGGTTTTTGATAGTATTGGTGGTGGACCATACAAATATATCTCAAAACAACTAAAAATCCACCTGGCGACTCCACTAGCCTCCAGTAGGCCTTACTATTTTATCGAACTCTAGGTTACTACCCGATCAACCTATCCCATCGCTCACTAACATAGCGGGAGATGGTGGGACATTGAGTACATGAAAGTCTAGCAAACTCTTATAGACTCTTTAGTCCTTTAGATACTTAAACAAGCAAGCAGTCCATAAGATCATTTAGGGTAAACTCTTTTTGTTATCACCACCCTAGCAAAGTGTCGAAACAAGTTTAGAATACTTTAGGAAAACCATAGGCTGCACATAAGAACTCAGAAAAATCTTAAAAACATTTCCAGATTAGTTACTGGTGGTGGACCATAGAGATATAATACTGCAAAAACCTTGAGTTCCACCGTGACTCCACTAGTCCATCCTTTTTGTTTTGACCATCCTTCACATTATTAAAACCTTAGAGAGGCCATTCATCCGAAACATTCACAAATACCATCCTCTCTAAACTCTAGACCCAAAATCTTGCTTCACGAAGAATCAATACCAGATCTCATCCAGACCCAAATCCCCCCATCATAGTAGATGACCCAGAGAAGATTTTGTTGCAAGCTTGGCCGACAATCTATGCCCGATGAATCCATCAAGTAAACAAGATGAGTGCACAAAATCTCACTATCTTTGATTCACACTTTGAGCAATTCAACAAAAGCTCTTTTTAGTAAGTCACATAGTAAGATAAACTTTGTGAATCTTGAGCCACCAGACCCTGAGGTCCCAGTGAAAGCCTCTTTCACACTGACTTTAAACGCTGCATCACTTTGGCTCTTACCATCCCAGATCTGCTCAAAACCAGATCGCTAGTCCAAGTGCATCTGCCACACCTATCCAAACCACCTCAGCCCATCCCACAAACCCTCATCTTGTACATCATCCATTAGCTCCCTTCATGGAAGCCTGGTATGCACCTTTGGTGTTGCCACTACCTTTGGCTCCCCTACCAGATCTCTATCAAGACAAAGTCCCACACTTTACCGGAGAAGAGACTGCCACAGCTCAAGAGCATGTAAGTAGGATTTGCGATGCTTTTGAATACTTGGAAGTACAAGACGAAACCATCTGAATGAGAATATTTGCCCAAAGCCTGGGTGGAGAACCAAAAACATGGTTCAAAAGCTTGCCTCCAAACAACATCCACAACATCCCAGAACTATATCAAGTCTTCAGAAATAGGTGGGAAGTCTGAAATAACCCTATTCAAATCCTGTCAGAATATAAAAACCTAAAACGGGAAAATGGGGAAAGTGTCCAGGCATGCTGCACTAGGTTCAACAGTGTGTAACGCCCTCCCACCTCACTTCAAACCCCCACTTGGTTTAGCCTTGGCGAAATTCCCCGAGGGTTTTGATCCAGACATGAAATATCATCTAAGAGACAAAGATCCCCCTACCCTAGAGGAAATGCAACAAGTATCCATAAAAGCAGAAGCAAACTTAGCAGAAAAAAGAGCTAGGACTAGATCAGAAAGAAAGGTCACATATAGAGATGAGGTCTCCACTTCATCTCCTTCCCTTGATCCTAGAATAGATGACTTAGTCAAAACCATGGCCGAAATGTGGGAAAGGATAAATGAAAAGGTCCCTGTTAGGGAAAATCAGCCAAACCCTCCAAACAGAAACCGGAACCAAAATTTTAGGAGGGAGCAGCCTCAAAACAGACCAAGGGAAAATGATCAACAAATTAGGCCACAATTTAATCAAAATTATGTGGAAGAAGATGATAGGGATACATAACCCATTGATGAAAGCCATTTAAACCTCATAGGGTATGATAATAAGAGTGAGGTGTATCTCACAGAAGAAGAACAATCATTCTTCTCTCCGAATCAGGACGAAACCAACTATGAATATCCCGAGGATCCTGCCACATATTTCCAAAATGCCATAATAGAAGTTCACAGGCAGTATGACCTTAGAAGCAGGAAAAATCAAGACAACTCTAAGAAAGGTAGCTCAGACACTGCTAAAACCCCTGATACCATCCTTAAGAAAGAAGTCAACAGCAACAAAATCATAGTCGGGAAAAATAAACAAAACAAAAATAGAGTTACCCAAACTAACCCTGATTCAGATGATCCTATTACTTCTACAAAAATACCCGAGGTGGCTGTGGTAAACAAAATCCCGAAACAGACCCAACAAACTCAGAACATAGAGAAGGTCATGGTTGAAAAAGCTGAAACAAACATATCTAAACTACAACTACTTTTTAGTTTTGAGGGCGAGATTGCCAAGATAAAAATCACTATGCCTCTTACCGAGCTGATCACCCAAAATTATTACAAGTCCCAAGTGTTGAAAGTCTTGAATATGGGAAGTGATGCCAACACCCTTAATCTAGCTGATGACACCCCTGAAGTGTTGTTTGGTCCAAAAGTAGAAGGGAATTTCCAAGAGGGAACCACTCTTCCTTTTTACATCAGTTTAAATATCCACGACCAAATCCTTCACAATGCCATGCTAGACTCCGACGCTTCACATAATCTTATGCCGAAGGTTGTAATGGAGAGACTAGGCCTGGAGATCACAAGACCATACAAAGACTTGTATTCATTTGATTCGAGTAGAGTCAAGTGCCTAGGTTTGATCAAATACCTGTGTTTCAGTCTGGCCCAAATACCTGCGAAACATCTAATCATGGACATAGTAGTGGCAGACATACAATACGAATGCTTTATCCGGATATGTGAGGTAAACTCCTAATGAATATTCTTGCAGATATGTCTTTACTTACTTCACAATGTTTGCAATGAAGCTCAAGAATACTCTATCAAAGAGGTCACACCTGAAATACATGATCGATGCTTGAAGATTGAGATAACATTCCAATATGCTGGTGGGAAAAATACTTAGAGGGGGGTGAATCAGTATTTAGAGCTGACTGAAAATTTTTTCACTTTTTGTTTGTCTTAAACCCATATGTTACTTTACTGAAACCAACTTGCATATAACTGTAGATATCCTTAATAAAACTTGCATATGTCCAGAGATCTTATTATACATTTAATTCTTCATAGAATTACATGCAGCTAACATTAATTAGATGTTTATTTTAACAGTTAGCATGTGTGATAATAATGATAAATATACATAAGCAACACACATGAACACCGGGATTTTAGGTGGAAACCCAAGTCGGGAGAAAACCACCGCTGCCGTTGTCTCAGCCTTCAATATTTTATTATAGAGAAAACATATTACAACAATGTGCTGGTGCAGACTCATACCAGCACGCAGGCACCCACCTACGCTCGTTTACCAGTCTCTCCTGGAAGGGAGCTACGACCCCCTACTCTTGTTTACCAGCCTCACCTGGAAGGGAGCTACGACCCCCTACTCTCGTTTAGCAGCCTCACCTGGAAGGGAGCTACAACCCCCTGACTGAAGGCTACAACCCTCAGCACCTCTATGGACCACGTTTCATCAATTTTAACACTGGATCCAACCCACACAATTAAGCTCAAGGAACATTCATCAATTCAACAACTTGCTCTTATAACGGATGTCAAATATTGAACAACTGAGATCTAGGTAAACATAGTAGTGGGGAATAGCGAGCAGATTAGACATTTCATGCCACATACTTAAATAAACCCTAAATTACATAAGCGCTTTCTTCAACAAGACACTGTGGCCACCTATACGCTTTCACAAATACCAACTAACGTATACATTTGCACACATTTAAGAGGGCGACTTCAATTCAGGCGTGCTTTTGGCAGACCTGGCGCGTCTCTCGCGCCTCCTCGGCGAACCTGCGTATAGATCCTGTAAATTTTAGGCGGGTGCGGCTCTCCCAGCTTGACTCGGATCTTCATTCTTTACTTGACTGGGTTAGCTCGTCACGGATCATCACTTCCATAAAAAGATCTAGAAGATACATATATATTTCAGATCTAGAGATCCCTCTTCATCATTTTCTTCATAGGTGCATCATAGATTCAGATCTATCATCAAATTGTTACCATTTCCATTCAGATATGCTTCAAAGAGAAGTATTCATTCAAACCCAGACTCATGCACAAACTTTGCACAATTAATTTCTTCTCCTTATATGTATTTAGCCTTTGTCAATACCATGAGCCAAAACCACATCACTTGGTATTCACAGATAGGATCATAGAAAATCAGCAGCTCAATAGTAGATTGTCTGTGGTAGTATACAGTTTCTGCTTTAGAGCACAATTGATCATACGCGACTTGGCACGTACTTTTCCGCGTGCATACGCGCCTTCTCCTTAACAAACCTGCGTATGCCTTGTAACACACCTTTTTCATCATTATTCTTGCACATACTGATATTTCTTTCTTCTGCAACTTCTGTACTACTTGTAGAACATCAGATTTACATCATCAATGAACTTATCAAGCATTAATAAAAACTTCATTAAGTAGGTTGCCATCATCTTCATCAAGTGGGTTGCCATCAAGGACAACACTCTGCATCATATTGCCAACAATCTCCCCCTTTGGACTTGATGGCAATCACGATGGTGTTTGATCACTACAACAGATAGATACATTGATTATAACCAGTATGCAGTAACCATGTTACTCTCCCCTTATTCAAACACCATGTTACTCTCCCCCTTTGACATCAAGGGCAAAGGGCGGATCAAAACCAACACAAGGTTTTTCTCCTCATGTAGAAAGAAGAGCGTTGTAGATCTGATGTGCATTGAAGTTACCATGCTCCCCCTGAGTTCATGCTGAATGTTCAAACATATTTTTCAATGAAGTACATGACTCTATGAATCATACTTACATCAAAGATCCAACCATATGTGACTCAAGTACCCAACCAAGAGGGTTTACAAATTTTGACTCAACTACCCAGCCAAGTGGGTTTACACATTTTGACTCAACTACCCAACCAAGTGGGTTTATAAATTTGAACAAGTCCTTATATGACTGAATATTAAAATTTTACATCATAGGTCTCATCATGACCTTTTCATCAAATTACAAATATGAATTTTTATGACCACTACCAAAAAGAACTCAAGAAATATCATATTTCAGAATCATCATAATGCCAACAATGCATTATACTCAACAAGGCTAATGCTCCCCCTGAAAATGTCCATGTAATGCATCCTTTCCATATGACCAAAACTCCTCCTTAGCTTATGCAACCTGAACACTTTCAACAGCCAAATCATCAAGGCATCTTTAAGAAACATCTGAGAATGAAACAGAATTATGAGTACTGGAACACCACCAGAGATACCAAACAATACTGCAGCTCTACTGAAGATTGCTGAATCAGAGAAATTTGTCAGCAAGCACCCATACGCGGTTTTAGTTTTATGTACTCACGTATATACGCGACTATAGTTTAGGAAATCCGTGTATCCATTTTAATCTTCTGATTTTGAGCAAAACTGATCTCCTGAAAAGGCAGAGATAACTTCCAGCTTCTATCTGGGATATTTTGAATGCTTCCCTGGAATATATGAGAGAAGAACAAATAGGACAATGTAGCTATGTTCAAAAGTGTCATCCAGCAGTTGTAGCATAAGCACATTAGTAACCAAGCCTTCAAGCTCTTCATATTCTTCCCAAGAGGAATTATCATTCCAGAACAACTTCTTCAATAGACAACACGTGTCAAAAAATCATCCAAGTGATCTCATATCACCAAAATCTTCAAGATTTACATCATGATGCAACATGTGATGGAATTATGTATAAAAGGTCAAAGCCATAGCAACAAACTCTATATGATCTATTCATATCTTTGAATCATAAGACTTCCATCTCATCCATAAAATAAAATACTCTTCATCAAAAAGCAATCAGGGGTTATCCATAACCTCATCATAAGAAGCCATGTATCATAACATCATCATTTGAGCATGCATAAGCAGATACAATGACAACCATGCAATCATCAGCAGTTATACTGATGCTCCCCCTGAACCTGTGCTCCTGTTCTTGAGCTGTCATACTAATTTCCTTATCATAAATGCATACGCGTCTGTGTCCACTGGAACTCGCGTGTATACGTGACTTTACTTCATTAAACCCGCGTATGGAAAGTGAAATACTGAAAATTTCACACTCCTTTTCTCCCCCTGAATTTGTACCACCTGTACCTGTCTTCTTCACAACAGATGCACTGTAAAAAATAAACATAACCAGAATAACCAAATCAACCATGAGAATCACCATACATCGCTCCCCCTGTGATGATACATTACTAATCACCAGAATGTATCTCACATCATTCATGCAGTCATTATGAGAAATAAGCTTTAGAAGCGGATGACTGCAGTAGGGTCAATATTCCCTACGTTTCTGACCGGTCCTCCTTCTTTTTCCAACTTTTCTTGAACTTTCTAATTGTGTGCTGGAAATTGTCCACTTTCTCAGATCTATTCATCCTGCATTCCTTTTCTACATGTCCATATTTGTTACAAGCATAACATCTTGCGTGTCCAGAAAAGTAAGCATACGGATCATAATGTGTTTTTCTATTCCTTATTCTATTGCAATCAACTGCTTTATGGCCATCTTGCTACATGAAAAACAATATCCCTTGAAGAAATCAGAGTACCTTTCTGTGTAGAATTTGTTTGTTTGTGATTGAAACAATCTGCTTCTGCAATTTGCTGCAACATGCCCATAATTATGACATTTAAAGCATTCAACATTATTGAATGATTTCCTTTGAGTGTTCATGATTGTCAGTTGAATTCTTGTTTCTTTCAACTCTTCAGGTTTTGCATTGACATCCTTTGAGTCTTTAGCACTTCCTTGTGAACTAGATTCTCCTTTAACAGTTTCATGAAAACCAAGACCAAGTTTAATAGCAGGAGATCTTTGATTACTAAGAATATTGTCCAGAATCTTGGTACTATCTTGAAACCTCAAGAGTTTATCCTTTTCTTCTAATTTACCTTTGAGAATGTTTACCTCAACCTCCAATTTTTGGCATTGCTTCTTCATGCTTTCTTCGACCCTTTTTCCTTCTTCTACTTGATCATTTAATTTTAAAATTTCTTCCTTCAACCAATTTTCTTGTTCTTCACATGTTTGTAGCAGTTCTTCATTCTTCTTATTTTATTTTTCCAGATCTTATTTGAGAGAGATGATTTCTGCTTTAAGTCTTTCACTTTGATTGGTTGCATAAACATACAACTTTTGATACTTGTCTATCTGTACATTCAGTCTTTCTTTCTGTTCATTCATTCTAGAGATCATATCTTTGTAGATAGATTCTCTCTTATGAAATTGATTCCAATCATTACTTTGGTCATTGATCTTGATATTTTCTTCTATACTTATACTATTACTTTCACTATCTTCATTATTGCATGCACAAGAAAGTGGATCACAAGAACAACAATCAATACCTGTTTCCTCTTCTTCATTTTCTGCTGCACATGTTTTCTGAGGTATCTTCTTTCTTTGAGTAGCCTTCTTCTTTTTCTTCTTTTCCATGAGCACTTTTAGATCTTGGTCAGAATCTTCTTCATCTTCACTTGAAATTTCATTATTATATTAATTTGCATAATAACTCTTTCCCTTTACAAATTGTTTCTCTTTATCATGATTTTCTCTATAAGTACATTTCGCAGCATAATGAACAACTCTTCCACAATCAAAACATTTGAAGGGAAGCTTACCTTTGAATATTCCAGTACCTGGTTGGAGTCTTCTCACAAAATTTGCTTCTTCTTCTTCTGATATATAATTTTATTCCTTGACAACTTCCTTTTCTTTTTCTTTTGCACACGCCTTAAAAGCAACTTCTTTGATTTGAGAAGGACCTCCTTGTCTCATTTCATAAGCAGTCAGAATACCATGTAGTTGAACAATAGTAAGAGTTTTCAGATCTTGTCTTTCTTCAATAGCTGATACTTTTGACTCAAATTTTGAAGGTAAAGATCTTAAGACTTTTTCCACCAGAGTAGTATCGGTTATGGTTTCACCCAAACTTCTCATACGATTTACAATATCATCTAGACGTAAAAAGAAACTGGCAATACTCTCATCACTATGCATCCTTAAATTTTCATATTCAATTCTGAGAGTTTGGAGTTTTGCACTTTTTACTTTTGTATCTCCTTCATAGCTCAGAATGATTTTGTCCCATATTTCTTTTGCTGAATTTAGCTGCATCATTTTAGCAAATTCTGGTTCAGACAGGCTTCCTAATAAGACATTGATGGCTTTGGCATTGATTTCATATTTCTTCCTTTCTGCTGCATCAGTAGGAATACTTGCCGGATACTGATAACCTCCTTCCACGATTGCCCATACTTCTGCACCAAGACTTTGCAGATATGCTTTTGTTCGTATCTTCTAGAATAACATATTATTTCCATTGAATAGAGGTGGCCTTATAGACATTACCCCTTCATGACTTCCCATTTCGACGGATCTCCTTCAAGCGATCAAGCTTCTGCAGAAGGACCTGCTCTGATTCCAATTGTTGGGAAAAATACTGAGAGGGGGGGTGAATCAGTATTTAGGACTTACTCAAAACTTTTTACTTTTCCATTCACTAAAACCCATACGCTACTTTTTTTGAAGCCAACTAGCGTATACACGCGGATATCCTTCATAAAACTCGCGTATACACAGAGATCTTATTATGCATTTATTTCTTTACTTAGGTCTATGCATCATTCATTCATCATATGTTTAGTTAACAGTAAGCATGTGCAGTAATAACAGAATAAACCATCACACATAAGCAACACACATGAACACCAGGATTTTAGGTGGAAACCCAAGTCGGGAGAAAACCACCGTTGTCGTTGTCTCAGCCTTCAATATTTTATTATAGAGAAAACATCTTACAACCATGTACTGGCGCAGACTCATACCAGCACGCAGGCACCCACCTGCAAAAGGCTACAACCTTCTATCATTTACCAGCCTCTCCTGGAAGGGAGCTATAACCCCCATGCTCTCGTTTACCAGCCTCTCCTGGAAGGGAGCTACAACCCCCTGCTCTCGTTTACCAGCCTCTCCTGGAAGGGAGCTACAACCCCCTGACTGAAGGCTTCAACCTTCAGCACCTTTGTGGACCACGTTTCATCAATTTTCATACTGGATCCAACCCACACAATTAAGCTCAAGGAACATTCATCAAACCAACAACTTGCTCTTATAGTAGGATAATCAATATTCGAACAACCCAGATCATCATTGACATATAGCAGTAGAATAGCAGAACAGATCAGACATTTCATACCACATACTTCAGCAAACCCTAAATTACATACACGCTTTTTCTTCACTGAACCTGCGTATATACGCGCTTTCACAAATACCAACCTGCGTATACATCTACACACATTTAAGAGCTGACTTCAATTCTCATACGTGCTTTTGCTGAATACAAGCCGCGTATATACGCGCTTCCTCCTCGACGAACCTGCGTATAGATCTTCAGACATTTTAGGGCAGTGCAGCTCTCCAAAACAGCTCAGATCTTCATTCTTTACTTCAGCACAGATTCGCCAGATCACAGATCTAATCCTTCAGAAGATACATATACACTTCAGATCTAGAGATCCCTCTTCATCATTTTCTTCATAGGTGCATCATAGATTCAGATCTATCATCAAACTGTTACCCTTTCCATTCAGACATACTTCAGAGTGAAGTATCCATTCAAACCCAGACTCATGCACACTCTTGCACAATGATTCTCTTCTCCTTATATAGATTTAGCCTTTGTCAATACCATGAGCCAAAACCACATTACTTCCGATGGTATTCCTGGACGGGATCACATAGACAATCCATCGCTCAATACAATGGGTCAATACCATGGTAGTAACCCCTGGTTTTACACATTTAGAGCGCAATTGATCATACGCAACTTGGCACGTACTTTTCCACGTGCATATGCGCCTTCTCCTTGACAAACCCACGTATGCCTTGTAACACACCTTTTTCATCATTATTCTTGCACATACTGATATTTCTTTCTTCTTCTGTACTACTTGTAGAACATCATATTTACATAATTAATAAACTTATCAAACATCAAGAACAACTTCATTAAGTAGGTTGCCATCATCTTCATCAAGTGGGTTTCCATCAAGGACAACACTCTGCATCATATTGCCAACATGTACTCCGTGCATTCTGACCTAAAATCTTTTATTCTCTATACTTATGAGGACATTAAAGAACAATCTCAAGAAACTGAGGCAAACTTAGACCCACCACATCAGCTACCCCTAGTTCTCTATGATGAACTAGATACTCAAAACTACCATGATCATAGGCAGCTATGTCGTCAGGAAAGTAGGTATGTTCCTTCTGAAATAGGAATAGAGCAAGAAGCACAAACCCTTATGTACTATCAAGCGAATTTCTCAAACCTCAGTCAAACATCAGCAGTAACCTTCGGAAAATTCTTTAGGGTAAAGGCTTTAGAAGACCTACATATCACGAACCTGTTTGGAACTCAGGAGCAGGGAAATTTAATGTTTCTACCGTACCTCAAATATTTACCATCACATAACTCTTCCACTGTGAATGAAACTTTGACTGTAGCCATAACAGCCCAAATTCCAGGAAAAATTCTTGATAAACTTCTTATGAGCAAATATGATAGCTACAATCCAAATGTACCCGAGTTACTTGAATTGGCTCATATCTGTCTTTTCACCAAAAACTTATAAATGCTAGAATTAGCAATCTCATGCAGAATACCATTTCATACCGGGAAAACAGGGGAAAACACTGTGCCACTACTATTCCTTTAAGAAAAAACTTTGACAAGAGAAAATATAACAATCTAAACCAATCAGTAATAATCAGAGATAAAATAACTGGTCATAGGGTCTGTTTCGATTTTAGAAAAACTAATGCACATCCCTATAACAAAATTTTTGTCCTTTCTACCCAAGATCATTATATGCCAATGAAAAGTGCTTTTAATCATATGTTTTTGCAAGATGATGTTTCAGGTTATAGTCAAAAGATTCCCTTGCAAAGTAGACAGCTTAAAGACTTTTTTCAATATTCTGGAGGTAGTTCTAGTTTCAGACTCAGAATTGCAAAACCACCTGATATCAAAAATATGCTCTTGAAATCCATGTTTCCAGTCCTGAATTTCTGCATTTTTGCATACCTTGATGATGTCATTATTTATTTCAAAAATGACAGAGAGTATATGCATTACTTGAGAAAGATGTACAGTAAAGAAAGGAGTGGGAATCAGAGATACAAAGAGGTACAGCGGGAAGATATTGGTTTGTTCAGGGATTCTTGCATAAATCCTTATGTCATGTTAGAAAGAGAAAACTTTCCAAATTTCTCTTTTCAGGAGTTGAGTGGGCCGAGAGTGATAGGAGATCGTTACAAGGATAAGATGCTTAAATTTCGCCATTTCCATGATTTTTGAGTTTGAAACACTTTCATTCATTGTATATACCACTGTTTGAAAAATAGATAAACAGAAAAGTAAAAAATAGTAAAAGATAGAAAAGAGGGCGGTTGAAAAATAGGAAAAGGCCCCATGTTCCAAAAAATAGTCCTTCTAAAAGCGTGCAAGTCTAAATGCCGCTACTAGTACTCAAGTGTCTTTTTCAGCTATCTAGCCTAATCATAGCTGAACATGTTTAAATTTAATTTCTGATAAGTTAGTGAGTGAAAAATATGGTCAACATTGTGTAAGATTGACTTATCAAAGAGAGTAGATTAGGAAAAGATACTGGTTCCACACGCCCAAAATAGAACCAAAGAGGGAAGCGGGGATGAAAAACAAATTATGCATCTTAGCCCTGTTTTTCCTAGTTTCCATTTCATGCAGAATAATATTTGTGTGCAACTTGTCTTTTGTACCACAAATACATGACAAATCAGACTGTCTAATCCTGATTTGATCATCTTTTAAATTTCATGTTTTAGATTAGAGAACAAAATCCTGTCAAACAGCTTAATGTTGACATTTGATCTAGCGTAGGTAGAGTAATGAAGGAGTTCACCAGTTTAATCTGAACTCCCGACAGATATAAGTGTAGAATTAGATAGGTTCATTTTGAAAAAAGAAAAAATATGCATTGTCAAAAGGCTGCTAGTTCAAATGCGCCAAAAAGAAGAAAAAATGTGAGGAAAGGTAGTGGGGTAGGTAGAAATATCATTGATGCTAATCATGTTGTCACTTTTCAGAAATAGCATCAAGGAAGAATGAAATGTTGCGCCAATGGGTAAGGCACTGGTATTCATAAGCCAGAGATCTGAAATTCTGGACACCTTCTGAAAAGGAGCTGCCCTCCCCAAATGGAGCCACTGTTAGTCATCAATATTTTTCACTTGTTAGTGATGACTAGTTCTCACAGCCAAGTTTTCTAGGAGCTGATCCAAAAAAATTTCATATTTGCCAGCTGCGAAAACACCCATAAAACTTTTTCGTCCTATTACTATTTAGTCCACCTATGACGAGATGAAACCTCATTATCAAATCCTACCTTGCCTCAGCCCTACTAGTCTGCCCATCAGCTCTAAAAGGACAATCCACATCTATTCAAACAGTCTTCCCTAAGTTAGGAAGTGGCGCTTTAAAGACATTTCACCCTTGGCAAACTATCCAAGAGCAAAAAACCTCCATCTTCTATATACCAGTCATCATAGACCTTCCTACTCTGCTAATGAAGTTGTTCATAGCCCTAGGTCGCACCACTAATGCACCTTAAGTCTCAACAATACATAGACCATAATCTCAAGCTGATTTTAGGTGTTTTACAGTGTTTGATAGATCTTTCAAGGACAAGAAACATACCAGCATCTCAGAAGACAATTTTAGCGCCACATGAGAAGACAACTGCTTCTCAATATGATCCTGAGCCTGAGATGTTTTCTACAGGGCCAAGAGTTATTCATCAAACTCTTGCGACCTCGTTCACAGCCTGAAAGGACAGCAAAAGAAAAAGCAACACTGTCGAGAGGCTGGTGATATGACATGACAAAGAACCTCCTTCATCCATAATCAGAGGGTTTTTGAAAGGCCTCCTTCATTCATAAGAAGAGGGCCAGGGCATTGACTGTTTTCGAGTTTGATTGATCAAAGATGAGTAACAAGGACAGTAAGGGATAGTTGAAACAGAGAAGTACTGTAAGGATACCAAAAGGAAAGCAGGGGTACCACTGCAATCCAAGGGGTCAATCTTGTCTCATAACAGGATTCCTCTCAAAGACAGTCTGCAGCTCCAACAAAACAAAATTTGAAGAGTGGTTGATGTGGTAAGTCATTGCACAGGCGAAAGAACTAATAATGATTATGTTTAAAAGGATACTGATCCCCCTAATCATAAGAGGATTTCCTTCAGATTACTATCATGAGTTGACAAAGAAATCTGAGCTCAGTTCCCCAAGAGGCAATACAATTGAACACAGAAGCTCATAACATACAAATGGGACTTTTGCATACTTTCAAATTCTGGAGAGGATTTCAAAACAGATATAGGCATGTTCATTATAAAAAGGTCAATGGTACCATATCAATGCAATTTGAGTCAGAGATAAGTGTTTAAAAGAGATCTCCTTTTAAAAAGGACTGAGATGGAAGGGCCTGAGTGAATGCAACTAAATTTTGGCACCTACAGTTGGAGGAAAAGCTGATGAGACACCAGGAGGCAGAAGTTGTCAACCAAGTTGAAAAAGACAGGCCATTTCCTTGCAAAACGACAAAGCAGTTTTCAATGCTTTTTGACAAATCTTGAGTGAATTTTCCATGTTAAGATGTCACCAAAGGTGTTAACAGTAGCAAAATATGGTCCATAAATCATTGGGGTATTATTCAAAGTGGAGCTTCTATGTTAAAAATGTCGCCAGAGAGACAACAGTGACAGAAGGCACTTTTCAAATATGTAAAATGCAATGAATAGAGTTGACCCTTGGAAAGATTCATAACCATTGCTACTATTCGAGTGAAATACACAGCCCTTTTTTGCCAACAGTGTTCAAATATAGACCCTTATTAACACATTCAAAGTCATTTTGTTTTGTTTTAATTGGACAAAGGCAATGGTTTTGAAAAAGGGTGTTTTCCAAACCCTCACATATTCATGACAAGAATAGTTGGTTGCCTTGCATTCAAAGGGATGAAAGACTGTAGCAAAATCATTATGCAAATTCCAAGCACGAGCCAAAGATCCCCATTCCTGCCCTCGAGACCAGAGAAGGAGGTGTTGAACAAAGAACCAGATTTTTCGAGTGTCAGAGTTTGCGCGGCATGCATATAGCGTTACGCGATGCGCTTGGGCACATTTTCTACACAGCGGCACACTACCGCACGGCGCACCTGTAGGTGCCGGTCCTGTCGGCCCGACAATGACCCAATGACCCATTTCGCGCGACGTTCTCCACTGTAAAAGTGCCGCACACATTTCCAACGATCAACACACCTCTTTAACCATCTAGAAGCTGGTCCAAAGTGCTCAAGCAAGCCTTTCATCAAGTTTTGAAGGTATTCTATGTACCTCCCTTGCTATTTGCAAAAATGTTGAGTGGGGAAAAGAGATGAAAATCACAATGTGAATCACAGTTTAAGTTCTGTTTGTTTATTTGAAAAAACAATTCCTGATGTGGTAATGTTGATTAAAGGTGAAATAGCAAGAATGGAAGTTTCCCCTTAATGTTTCGAAACCTATGAGCTGCCCTCCAAACCATTTTAAGATAAGCCCAAAACAATATCCAAAAGGAAAGATAGAATTTTGAAGGTTGAAAGGGTGGGTTTGTTTACAAGTAGCAGTGATCATGATATGAATATTTTTTTCAGGCCAGAGGACCTCTCTGTTTGATGAAAAGAGACAAAACACCAGTGCTTTCCCCTTTACCCCATAAACCAAATATAATGTATAAAGCTGCAAATAACCACCTGGAAGTATTATCAAGGTCTAGGTATAAGGAAACAGTAGAAGTTGAAGAGGGCAGTGTTCTGTTTAAAGAAGGGTTTATTGCTGATTAAATTCCTACATTTCTCTATGACCACATCAAAAGCAAAAATAAACTCTGTCATCTATTACACAGTAAACCTTGGACTGTGTTTTACCTTCTTTTGTTGACTGTGTTTTTGGTGATGAATTGATTGGTTGAAAAGCATACCAAAGGGAGCAGTGTTTTGTTTAAAGAAGATTGTGGTGTTTTGCCTTTTTCTGTAATACAAGTTTGTCTTATTACATCAAAACACCCACAGGCAGGGTACTCTTACCACAAACACAAGAAAATCCTTTTGACTGTGTTTGTCTTTGTTGACTGTGTATTTTATTGTGAACATTGGTTGATTAATATACAAAAGGCAAGAAAGGGCATTGTTTGGAAGGAACAGGGGTCTGGTGTCAAAGGAGACATTGCACACAGCATTCAAAACCAATTTTGTCTTAATCAAACAGTGAGTTGACAGGCTGAGACAGAGTTTGGTTTGAAGAAGGCATTTCCAAAACTTTGAAGTAATTTGGTATTTCAAGAGCACAACTAGGTCAAGATGCCACCTAGGAAAGATAGCAGAATTAGGTTACACAAGAGGTATGAGCCAATTTCTACCGAGGAAGTCAATGCACACCCATCTATCCTTTTCAATTTTCATGAGGTGGGGTGTTTGGATTTCTGCCAGAGGGTACAAGAAGTCGAACGTTTTGCGCCTTTAACACATTTGTGCACCTTGAGGTTCAAATACAAACATTTTCAAGTGGCAGGCCTTGATTTCAAGTTCTCCCCGAGATCCATATCCAAGGCTACTAAAATCCCATACATTGGCGAAAAATGGTTCAAGCAAGCCTATTTAGACTTGGATGACTACAAACCCTTCCTCAAGCCCGAGCACAGAGAAGCATGCCCTACTATTTTCCCTTTCTCTTATCTTCTAGCCGACTATGCTCCCCTTATGAAGATCATAATGAAGTATTTCACTTGTGAGGGCAGATTCTCCCGGGTTTATGTATACCAAATCTGACTGTTGATGCACTTCAGAAGAACCAAGCAGCTCAATCTTCCTTTCTTCTTATGCAAAAGCATTGAGAAAATGGCCTCCTCAGTCCAGAAGAAGCCTCCATCACAACAAATAGCCTCTCTATTACATCACTCCCTCATTAAAATCATCATCCTTCACCAGCTTGAGAAGAAAGAGGTTTCTTGGGATGTTTTCATCAGTCACCCAGATTTCTCCACTATCCCTCTAGTCCATACATCCCCTACATCTCCTACTCATCGCCCCTCACCTTCCTCTAGCAGAACTACTCCTAGAACGCTCAGATTCACTACAGGAAAGGCAAAAGAGCATGGAGAAGGAGAGGGAAGTGGCCAGGAAAGGGAGGAAGAACATGAGCATGAAGAAAAAGATGAGGAACAGTAGGAAGAAAGTGATGGAGGGCCGCAGCATGATAGTGGTGAAGGTGAGCAAGAGCAAGAGCAAGAGGAGGAGAGTGCTAGACAATAGCAACTCAGTGATGATGAACAACAGAAACAAGAGGAAGGGCAATAGTTTGAGTAGCAGGTTGAACAACAGAATGAGCAGGAGTTTGAGACAGAGCAGTAGCATGGTATTGATGACCAAGGGCAGCATGAAAGTGAGGCAGAACAGTAGCAAGACATTGAGGAGCAGGGGTAGCCCAAAGAAGATACACAACAGCCTCCTTAAGATACACAACAGCCTCAAGTAGAAAAAAAAAATCAAGGGGATGAAAAGCAAGATGACAAAGGTGAAGGAATCATGTTTTCCTCTCCTAAAAAGACAAACTCCTGGACAGCTAGGAAAAAATTGCCAAGGGTGGTCACTCCAAATGTGACAAGAGCTCTCCGTAGCAAAGGAAAGTTGCCAAAGAAGCCTATCATTGATTTGCCTAGGAGGAAAAGCGCAAGGATAGCCTTCCAAGGCAAAGGGAAGGGCAAGGTAGGAGAAGGTCATGAGCATGAGAGTGCATTAGATGCCATCCCAATTCCAAGTGATGACAGTGATAATGAGGCCCGCATTCTAGAAAACCTTTTGATCCAAAGAGAAAGATAAATTGATGCATTACAAGGTGATCTTCATAGGGCAAGGAATTTCAATCATTTTCTAGAAATCCAAAATAGGCAAATGAGTGTCCATATGGCTATCCATGAGACAAGGGCGACTAAGTACAAGAAAGAGGCCTCCAAAGCCAAAGCAAGGATAGATGAGCTCATAGGCGATTTTGATGAAAGTGAAGAATATGGCCAGCCGAGGCGAAAAAGGCCTAAAACCATAGGGCTTAAAAGAGCCCTTGGGAAACAAAAAGAGGAGGAAAATGCCCTTCTCCAATCCACTCCCCTCATTGCATTGCTTGAGCTAGAGATTGAAAACAATAAGGAGGCATGGCTTGAAAGAGCCAATGAAAATTTGGAGGGAAAGTTGGAGAAGGCAAACAGGGATTTAGAGCTATGAAGGAGGATGACGAAGCATTATCAAAAGCTAAATCAGTTTGTCCGTCGCAAGTTAAAGGCTTCCCAAGAGAAACTAAAGGAGGCTAAAGGGAAGCGCCCGGCATGGAAAGTGAAGAAAGACACATCAGGACTTGAAATTTTGGCTTATGTTTCAGAGCATGTTGATAGGGACCCTTGAGGGTCATACTCACCGATTTTGGGCACATTTTGACATGTTTTGGTTTTTTGGCATTTTTGAGTTTTTTGTCAAAAATCATGAAATTTTCCATTTCATTTTGGGGATTCATCAAAGGAGGAAAATGCTATCATTGGATGCCATAATTTCAAAGGACCACACTGCGATTTTCGTGGAGGCTTGAGATCATTTGCCCTCAAAATGGCGAAAAATCTCGCAGACACTTTGCCAGGTCTATCAGAGATCATGAATTTTTTGGTTTTTTACATACAGGTGCAGTTTTTGAGGACTTTCAAGCCTCAAATTGGGAAAAATTTAGTTTTTCTAGAAAGTAGACACTCAGAGCTTTCTAACGAGCTATCATGCGCCTCGTTTCGACATCGGGAAGGTTGCCAAATGTTGCTAGCAAGTCAGGGGACATTTTGCTGATGAAAATTTTGAATATTTTTGTAATTTTCGAACCTTAAAAATATGATATTTCCTCATGTGCATTTAGCTATTTTTGCACATTAGAAGTAAGGAAAAGTCAATTTAATTCCCTTTTTTAGCATTTTCTAGATATTTTATGAGATATTTTGTGCCTTGGGCTTTGTAAAGCCTCAAGGACAAGTTTAGATATTTTAATTAGGCCAATAGGATGGCAAGTTGAAGCATGAGGTTTTCCTCACTTGAGCCTACATATTGCAAAGGCTTTCATTGTAAAACACGGCTGAACTTTAGAAGAGAAGCAATATATAGTCATATAAGCTTCGGAAGAAATACTTGTCTTATGCTTTTGGATTGCCTCTTGGATGCTCTTGGATGAATGAAGAAGGATTGTTGTTGGATTCGATGACTTGGTAGAATGGCATAGTGTCTCTTGCTTTGTTGTTGTCTTCTAGTTTTCATTCATGAATACATGTTTCCTGCTTGCTATAAATCAGTAGAGAACAAATTTCAAATATGCCCTTGGAGGCACCTCAAATTTTCTGTTTCTTCATAGCTTTCATGTTTTCCTCTTCCTTAGTTACATTAAAGAATTCTTAACTGCTCTTTAATAACTTGAGGATATTGTTGGTTGTTTTATTCATAGTTCTATGCATGCTAAGTATGATTTATGGTACGCCTTGCTTACCTATGGCTAGTTATAGTTCCATCCGTGAAATTTCTCTTTGATTGATTAGATTATCATTTTTTTTGAACCAAGGAGGCCTAGTTTTGATCTAGCCCTTTGCCTAAAACTATGCAAATATTGTTGTTCAAAGTGCCCAATAACTTGAAATACTGTGTTTAGGCGTTCCAGCATAGTAACTTAAGTTGTTTGTCTGTCTTAAGTGTTTTCCCCAAAGTCTGATAGCCATTTCCCAAATTTAGAGGGTCATATACTTCTATGCATGGCTTGAATGTTTATTTCTATGTATTAATTAGCTTATAGTTACATTTTTCATGATTAATGGTTTTCCCTACCATGTTTATGTTATCTATTAAACTATTTATGGTTGAAACTCTTTGTTGTTCACAAACTTGATGTCCATTTACTCCATTTTACCCAAATATCCTTTCTACCTTGAATCAAATCGGCCCTTCAACAACCTTGTATCACCGTCTTATAGATTTCTTAACCTTTTCAAACCCATAGCCCAGTTGATCTGACATCTTTTTACCTATCTCGTATCTTTGATCAGTTTCATCCCTCACAACTTAAAAAACCAAAACCAAAAACACACTTCCTAACTAGCCTAAAATCAGAACACAATAAGCAAACACACAGATATCCCTTACACATATAGATAGAGCCCTCTCTGAGTCCAGGAAGGCTAGGTCCTTGGGCTCCAAATCTTGGTTTGATGTTACACTGTCATTTGGCTTCTTGCCAATTAGCCAAATCACTGTGAACCTAACATAATGGCGACTTGTGGACTCTCGAGTATTAAACAAACTTAGATTCCCTAGACCTTAAGAGAGACCTTAGGAATACTATCCGATTGACTTATCCCACCGCTCACTAACATACACGTCATGGACCTATTAGCACATGTGTTGAATAAATCTTATAGAATCTTTAGTCCTTCAACATCTAAACTCGGGACCATCAGCTCTTAGAATCATTTAGAGTGAAATTTATTTCACCATCTTAGCAAAGTGATGAATCAAAGCTTATAAAAAATTCTTGCATACTAGGCTGGTGAAGTCATCAGTAGGCACGTAAACTCCCTTAGATTGGTTTTTGTCAATACTGGTGGTGGACCATACACATATACCTCAAAACAATTAAAAATACACCTGGCGACTCCACTAGCCTCCAGTAGGCCTTACTATTTTACCGAACTCTAGGTTACTATCCGATCAACCTATCCCATCGCTCATTAACATAGCGGGAGATGGTGGGACATTGAGTACATGACAGTCTAGCAAACTCTTATAAAATTTTTGGTCCTTTAGATACTTAAACAAGAAAGAATTCCATAAGATCATTTAGAGTAAACTCTTTTTGTTCTCACCACCCTAGCAAAGTGTTGAAACAAGTTTAGAATACTTTAAGTAAACCATATGCTGCACATAAAATCAGAAAAACCTTAAAAACATTTCCAAATTAGTTACTGGTGGTGGACCATAGCTATATCTTCACAAAAACAAACAAGTTCCACCGCCACTCCACTAGTTCATCCTTTTGGTTTTGACCATCCTTCACTTTAGTATAACCTTAGAGAGGCCATCCATCTGAAATTTTCACAAATACCACCCTCTCTAAACTCTAGACTCGAAATCTGGCTTCATAAAGAATATACACCAGTTCTCGACCAGACCCAAATCCCCCTATCATAGTAGATGACCCAGAGAAGATTCTGTGGCAAGTTTCTGAAACTGACAATCTAGCTACCGATAGGTCCATTCGTAAAACAAGATCAGTACCTGAACATCTTACTACCTTTCCAGATTCCTCTTTTGACTTAGAATCAGAAAAAACTCTTTTCAGAAGCAAGTCACATAGTAAGATAAACTTTGACGATCTTGAACCCCTAGATCTGCCACAGAGTCCTAGCAGAGAAGCCTCACCTACCACACTTCCCGACTTTCAGCTTCTCCATCATTTTGGCTCATACCATCCCAGATCTTCTCAAAACTAGGTCATTAGTCCAAGTACATCTGCCACACCCACCCAAACCACAACTGTTCAAACCACCTCAGCCCATCCTACAAGCCCTCATCTTGTACCTCATCCATTAGTTCCCATCATGGTAGCCTGGTACGCACCTTTGGTGTTGCCACTACCTTTGGCCCCCTTACCATATCACTATCAAGAAAAAATCCCACACTTTACCAGAGAAGAGATTTCCACAGCTCAACATCATGTAAGTAGGATTAGCGATGCTTTTTAATACATGGAAGAACAAGACGAAACCATCAGAATGAGAATGTTCGCCCAAAGCCTAGGCAGAGAACCCAAAACATGGTTTAAGAGCTTTCCTCCAAATAGCATCCACAACATCCTAGAACTATACCAAGTCTTCAAAAACAAGTGGGAAGTCCGAAAGAACCTCATTCAAATCCTGTCATAATACAACAACCTAAAACGGGAAAATGGGGAAAGTATCCAGGCATACTGCACTAGGTTCAACAGTGTGTATAACGCCCTCCCACCTCACTTCAAACCCCCACTTGGTTTAGCCTTGGAAAAATTCCAGGAGGGTTTTGATCCAGACATGACATATCATCTAAGAGACAAAGATCCCCCTACCCTAGAGGAAATGCAACAAGTAGCCATAAAAGCAGAAGCAAACTTAGTAGAAAAAGGAGCTAGGACTAGATAAGAAAGAAAGGTCACATATAGAGATGAGGTCTCCACTTCATCTCCTTCCCTTGATCCTAGAATAGATGACTTAGTCAAAACCATGGCTAAAATGTGGGAAAGGATAAATGAAAAGGCCCCTGTTAGGGAAAATCAGCCAAACCCTCCAAACAGAAACTGAAACCAAAATTTTAGGAGGGAGCAGCCTCAAAACAGACCAAGGGAAAATGATCAAAAAATTAGGCCACCATTTAATGAAAATTATGTGGTAGAAGATGATAGGGATATAGAACCCATTGATGAAAGACATTTGAACCTCATAGGGTCTGATAATGAGAGTGAGGTGTATCTCACAGAAGAAGAACAATCATTCTTCTCTCCGAATCAGGAAGAAACCAACTATGAAGATCCCGAGGATCCTACCATAGATTTCCAAAATGACATAATAGAAGCTCACAGGCAGTATGACCTTAGAAGCAAGAAAAATCAAGACAAATCCAAGAAAGGGAGCTCAGACACTGCTAAAACCACTGATACCATCCTTAAGAAAGCAGTCAACAGCAACAAAATCATAGTCGAGAAAAATGAACAAAACAAAGATAGAGTTACCCAAACTAACCCTGATTCAGATGCTCCTAGTACTTCTACAAAAATTCCCGAGGCGGCTGTGGTAAAAAAAATCCCTAAATAGACCCAGCAAACTCAAAACATAGAGAAGGTCATGGTTGAAAAAGCTGAAACAAACATATCTAAACTACAGCTACCTTTTAGTTTTGAGGGCGAGATCGCCAAGATAAAAATCACTGTGCCTCTTACCGAGCTGATCACCCAAAACTCTTACAAGTCCCAAGTGTTGAAAGTATTGAATATGGGAAGTGATGCCAACACGCTTAATCTAGCTGATGACACCCTTGAAGTGTTGTTTGGTCCAAAAGTAGAATGGAAATTCCAAGAAGGAACCACTCTTCCTTTTTACATCAGTTTAAATATCCACGACCAAATCCTTGACAATGCCATGCTAGACTCCGGCGCTTCGCATAATCTTATGCCGAAGGTTGTAATGGAGAGACTAGGCCTAAAGATCACAAGACCATACAAAGACTTGTATTCATTTGATTCGAGTAGAGTCAAGTGCCTAGGTTTGATCAAAGACCTGTGTTTCAGTCTGGCCCAAATACCTGCAAAACATCTAATCATGGACATAGTAGTGGCAGACATTCCTCCCAAGTACGGAATGCTTCTATCCAGATCTTGGGGAGCCAAGCTCCAAGGGAATATTCAACTGGATATGTCTTTCGCCACCATCCCTGTGTTTGACCAAACAAGAATACTCTATGGAGAGTCACACATGAAATACATGATCAGTAGCCAAGAGAGGCCAAATAACATTCCAATGTATTCCGTGCATTCCGACCTAAACTCTTTTATTCTCTATACTGATGAGGGCATTAAAGAAAAATCAGAAGAAACTGAGGCAAACTTAGACCCACCACATCAGCTGCCCCTAGTTCTCTATGATGAACTAGATACTCAAAACTACCATGATCATAAACAACTAGGTATTGAGGAAAGTAAGTATGTTCCTTCTAAAATAGGAATTGAACAGGAAACACAAACCCTCATGTACTATCAAGCGAATTTCTCAAACCTCAGTCAAGCATCAGTAGTGACCTTCGGAAACTTTTTTAGGGTAAAGGCATTAGAAAACTTACATATCACAAACCTGTTTGGAACTCAGGAGCAGGGAAGTTTAATGTTTCTACCATACCTCAAAGACTTATCGTCACATAACTCTTCCACTGCAAATGAAACTTTGACTGTAGCCATAACAACTCAAAATCCAGAAAAAATTCCTGATAAACTTCTTACGAGCAGAGATGATAGCTGCAGTCCAAACATACCTGAGTTACTTGTATTAGCTCATATTCTGTCTTTTCACCAAAAACTTAGAAATGCTAGAATTAGCAATCTCATGCAGAATACCATTTCATACACGGAAAATAGGGGAAAACACTATGCCACTACCATTCCTTCAAGAAACAACTTCGGAAAAAGGAAATATAACAATCTGAACCAATTAGTAATAATCAGAGATAAAATAGCTAGTCATAGGGTCTGTTTCTATTTTAGAAACACTATTTCACATCCCTATAACAGAAATAGGGTCTGTTTCTATTTTAGAAACACTAGTGCACATCCCTATAACAAAAATTTTATTCTTCCTATTCAAAACCATGATATCCCAATAGAAGGTGCTTTCAACCATATGTTTTTGCAAGATGATGTTTCAGGTTATAGTCAAAGAATTCCCTTGCAAAGTAGACAACCCAAAGATTTTTTTCAGTATGCTAGAAGTAGTTCCAGTTTCAGGCTCAAAAGCACAAAACCACCAGATATCAAAAATATGCTCATGAAACCCATGTTTCCAGTCCTGAACTTCTGCACTTTTGCATACCTTGATGATGTCATTATTTATTTCAAGAATAACCAAGAGTATATGCATTACTTAAGGAGGATGTACAGTAAAGGAAGGAGTGGTAATCAAAGATACAAAGAAGTACAGTGGGAAGATACTGGTTTGTTCAGGGATTCTTTCATGAATCCCTATGTCATGTTGGAAAGAGAAAACTTTCCAAATTTCTCTTTTCGGGAGTTGAGTGGGCCAAGAATGATAGGAGATCCTTACGAGGATAAGATGCTTAAGTTTCGTCATTTCCAAGATTTCTGAGTTTGAAACATTTCATTCATTGTATATACCACTGTTTGAAAAATAGATAAAACAAAAAGTCAAAAACAATAGAAGATAGAAAAGAGGGCAGTTGAAAAATAGGGAAAAGCCCCATGTTCCAAAAAATAGTCCTTCGGAAAGCGCACAAGTCTAAATGCCGCTACTAGTACTCAAATGTCTTGTTCAGCTATCTAGCCTAATCATAGCTGAACATGTTTAAATTTATTTGCTGATAAGTTAGTGAGTGAAAAAGATGGTCAACATTGTGTAAGATTGACTTATCACAGAGAGTAGATTAGGAAAAGATACTGGTTCCACACGCCCAAAATAGAACCAAAGAGGGAAGCGGGGATGAAAAACAAATTATGCATCTTAGCCCTG